>CAUYON010119076.1:0-10445 GCA_963573935.1 Arctocebus calabarensis
TACCTAACTTATGAAATCATTGAGCAATAAATGAGATAATGCACATAAAATCTTTCCCTTTAGGCTTGGCGCCTGTGGCTCAATGGGCTAAGGCACCGCCACGTACACCTGAGCTGGCAGGTTCAAATCCAGCCTGGGCCCGTCAAACAACGACATCTGCAACCAAAAAATGGCCGGGCGTTGTGGCGGGCGCCTGTAGTCCCAGCTACTTGGGAGGCAAAGGCAGGAGACTCACTTGAGCCCAGGAATTGGAGGTTGCTGTGAGCTGTGATGCCACAGCACTCTATCCAGGGTGACAGCTTGAGGCTCTGTCTCAAAAAAAAAAAAAAAAATCCTTCCTTTTATATCTGGCACATGGCCTGTGTTTAGTAAATGTTAGAACTTAGAACTAGTTGTCAAGGGCTTACGATGTATAAAAGGGAGCATAGGTCAGGGAAAATAATATGTGCCATGGTAAGGAATCTTTTACTATGGACGTCAGAGAACTGTTAGAAGTCAATGAAGAGATTTACTGTTTAACTTTTATTTTGAGATAACTGTAGACTTAAAATGCATTGTAAAAAATACAGAAAGCTGGCTCGGCGCCTGTGGCTCAAGCGGCTAAGGCACCAGCCACGTACACCTGAGCTGGCAGGTTCGAATCCAGCCCCCGGGCCCGCCAAACAACAAAGATGGCTGCAACCAAAAAATGGCCGGGCGTTGTGGCGGGCGCCTGTAGTCTCAGCTACTTGGGAGGCAGAGGCAAGAGACTCGCTGGAGCCCAGGAATTGGAGTTTGCTGTGAGCTGTGATGCCACAGCACTCTATCCAGGGTGACAGCTTAAGGCTCTGTCTCAAAAAAAAAAAAAATACAGATAGCTCCTGTATCGCCTTCCAGTTTTCCCCAGTGGTGACATCTTGTATGACTGTAGTACAGGATCACAGCAGGATGATTGTCATGGATATGGTCCACTGACTTTGTTAAGATTTCACCATGGTTTTACATGCGTTCATTTGTGTGTATATGAACACGCCATCTGTGCACTGCTCTTATATGTGTGGATTTGAATGTCCACTGCCACAGTAAAGATACAGAAGTTTGACCACAAGGATCTCTCATGTCACCCTTTTGTGGCTGCAGCCACCTCTCCTTGTCTCCCAGTCTCTGGCAACCATTAAACTTTTCTCTATCTCTGTAATTTTGTCATTTTAAGCATACTATAGAAATGGAATCATATAGTATGTAACCTTCTGAGATTGCTTTTTTCACTCGTCCCAATTCCCTTGACATCCACCTAATTTGTTGTGTGCATCAATAGTTCTTTCCTTTCTATTGCTGAAGAGTATTCCATATTACACTTACACCACAGTTTAACCATTCATTCATTGAAGGACACATGGGTTATTTCCAGTTTGTGGCAATTATAAATAAAGTACCTTAAACATTCAGGTACAGGGTTTTGTGTGAACATGAGCTTTCATTTGTCTGGATAAATGCCCAAGACTATAATTGCTGGGTAATATGATAAAGTGCATATTTAGTTTTGTAAGGGACTATAATACTGTTTCCCAGAATGGTTGGACCATTTTACATTCCCATCAGCAATTATCCAGTTTTTCTACATTCTTGCCGGTATTTGGTGTTATCATTTTTTTTTTAATTTTGGCCTTCTCTTTAGGTGTGTCTGGTATCTCATTGTGGTTTTAATTTGCTAGGGGCTACTGAATGTTGTACTGAGAAGGGACTTTTGTATCCTTTTTTTTTTTTGAGACAGAGCCTCAAGCTGTCGCCCTGGGTTGAGTGCTGTGGCATCACAGCTCACAGCAGCCTCCAACTCCTGAGTTCAAGTGATTCTGCCTCTGCTTCCCAAGTAGCTGGGACTACAGGCACCTGCCACAACGCCCAGCTATCCTTTGGTTGCAGCCGTCATTGTTGTTCGGTGGCCCTGACTGGATTCGAACCCACCAGCTCAGGTATATGTGGCTGGCTCCTTAGCCACTTGAGCCATGGGTGCTGAGCCGGAAAAGGAACTTTTAAGACTTGATTTTTATCTTAGATTACTCTAGAAGCAAAGCAGAAAAAAATCTTATATAGGAGAGAGAAAAAATATAGGGAGTAGTCAGGAGGCTGCTGGGCGTGTCCACATGAGACAGGCCAAGGAACTTTTCACACAAGTAAACATGGAGGAGAGAAGAAAGAGCAGAGATTGAATGGATCTCTGGAAGGCAAGAGAGGCATTGGGGTGCCTGAGGTTGGTGATAAGGATTTAAAACTGTTAGTGGACAGAGCGGCACCCATGGCTCAAAGGAGTAGGGCACCAGCCCCATATGTCGGAGGTGGTGGGCAGCCCCGGCTAAAAACTGCAAAAAAATAAAAATCTGTTAGTGGACATATGGGAAGAAAAGGAGGAGATTTGAGAGATAAGAATGAGTTTGATTTTGGGCATGTTGAATTTGAAGTTCATCCTAGTAGAATTATCAGTAGATGTAGCTTAGGTGAGAAATAGGATAGGAGAAAAATTGTGGAGCCTTTCGTGTGTCCGTGGGAGTGAGCAAGCTTGCCCAAGGATCGCTTCTGTGGCTCGTAAGTGGAAAACAAGGTTCAATTCCCTACTTTTAGCTTTTGATAGGTCCAGTTAACATGGAAGCATGAAGCTATGTCAAGTAGAAGTCAGAAGTCAGCACCAAGGACTGGTCTGATTAAAAAGACCAGTGCTTAGGGCTTCTATTACAAAGTTCTTGGTTTGCCCCGTTTCTTAGTATTGTGATCAAGTCTTTCTTTTGAACTACTCTTTGGGAAAATTGCTCTCATCAGTCACATCTTGAAATAAATATTTGTAGTTCCCCAGATATGCTAACAAACAATTAGGGTCAAAGTAATGCACATGTACACATACCCCTTCTTCAGGACTGCAATGCTTATGGCTACACACAATTTGAAGCTTAGCAGACATCCTTTAATGCCGAAGTCTTAATATAGTGGTGCCTTCTGCTTTTGTTAGTTCTTAGAGCTGAAGTGCTACCTTTGGCTGTAGTGAGGCTGGCATTATTTCAGCTAACACGAAGATTTATACCTCTGCCGCTCCTTAACACTGTTACTGTCCTGCAGGCCTGATTCTTCAGTCAGAGCCCCTTTCCTTATTCTTCCTGTTTATTTATTTATATCAAAAAATTAAGGGGTACAAAGATTTTTGTTCCATGGATATTTTGCATAATGCTTAAGTCAAGGATTTTGGTGTGCCCATCACCAGAGTAGTTTTCATTGTACCCACTGGGGGGTAAGTTTTAGTCCCACAGCCACCCTCCCACAGTCCCACCTTCTTGGTTTCTCATGTCCTTCATATCGCTTTGTGCCTGTGATCCCATTAGTGAGAACATACAGTGTTAGGTTTTCCCCTCCTGGGATACATCACTTAGGATGACAGTCTCCAGTTCTAACTTTCATTATAATTCTGTTCATCTTTGCACATGTGGATCATATGACTCCACGAGCCCTGATTTGTTATTTTTAAAATGCATTGTTTATTCATTTTTATTCATGCACATCGTTTAACCAAGTGGCCTGGTCTAGTAGGGAAAGATAAGTTGATGCTGGGCCACCTGCCTGCCTTCCAATAGAACAGTGGTTCTCAACCTTCCTAATGCCCTGGCCCTTTATTATAGCTCCTGTGGGTCACAGTTGAGAACTACTGCAGTGGAAGCTTAAACTCACAAATGTGTACTGGACGCATATTACTGTATTTAGGTGCCATGGAAGTTAATAAGAAGGAGAAAGTGATTTCCCTCAGGAAAGACTCCAGTGGGAAGAACATTTGACTGAAGACTACAGGAATTGGTAGAATTTGGAGAAAGGAAGAACATGCCAGGCAGAAGAAAGCGTTGTGGGTAGGGATTCCCAGGCCCTGTTGGCTTTAAGCATAGTGTGTGGAGTCATCCATGTAGAGAGATAAGTCAGTGAGTTTCAGATTATGTGTGTCCTTGAATAATTACCAAAGGAGTTTGGATTTTAGATGCTTTAATATTTAAACGAAAGCAAAACAAAGCTATCAGATGCTTTTATAAGATTTGTTTTATGTTGTGGTGTTTGTTTTCTTAATGCCTCAGGTCAAAGCTAAGGGTGACTTGTTCACTAGCACATCTATTCTAGGAAAGGAGAATCAGCAGAAGTCAACTAAAAAGTTCATGTGCCATTATTACTGCATTATTTTTTCCCTTCTCTCAAACGTGTACCATTGGTGGAATTTTCTTCCTACCAAAGTAAAGTGTTCTGTGCCAACGAATGGTAACATAGCAAGTATTCATGAGATCTAAGGATTTTCATTTAGTATTTCTTTATGTCCGTGTTTGGCTGGCCCTTTAACCTTGCTTTGAGTTTTTATAATTGTGATTTGAAATATTTTGGTGAGCTGAAGTTACATCCCAGGGATCAAAGATACATGTTTGATCTCTAACCAGAAATGATTCTAAGACATATTATTATGAAAGAAATACGAGCTCATTATAGAAAATGTACAAAGTAAGATTATAGAAAACATACATCACCCCTAATCCCTCTGTCTGGACACAACTATTTGCATAAAAACACCTGTTTTCCTGAAATAGTTTTGTCGAGAACATTACACTTTTAGAGAGTTAGACCCTTAAATTTGTCTATGCCCTTGTTTTCAGAGTCAAGAATATTACTTGTGGGTCTACTTTGCTGTTACAAAGGAGAACAGGATGAAGGAGATTAGTATTTTGCAGCTCTGCTTTATTTTTCTAATCTGATACTCAGTGACTCAGCAGATTTAAACATTAAGATGAGTAAGAACACCTGCCTTCTCCTCCCCCCCTTACCCCCCAGGCATGCACAAAGCTTTGTGAGGCTCAGTACTTAGGCCTCTTAGGCATTGCTGGGTGTGATACGTAAGGTATGTGGCCTGGTGCCAGATACTGGTCTCCAATAGCAGCCTGGAGCTCTCTGGCAGAGATAACAACAGTGTTCCTATTGGTGTGGAGCCCAGGTGACTCTCATGCTGGGCGACTGCATCAGCAGCTCTGGTGGGGCTCCTGAGGTTGGCCTGCTTGCTGCCGTGATCATGAGTTCTCCTACGTCGTCGCTGGCTGCAGTAGACTGCTGTTGCCTTCCTCGGAAACGCTGCTTCAGGGAAATAAATATAGCCCGTTGGCATGAGTTAAAGGAGCTTTCCGTCAAAGGGGAAGAAAAGTATTGGAACTAGCTTTCTGTTTTTAAAGCAGTCTTAAGTACTTGTCTTTATTTTGTTAAGATTACTTGGAAGTTACAAATAGTTAATGTAAGCCTTTTCAATGAAATATTGGTTCCACTGTTAGGTAGCCTTCTGCTAATGCTTTCTTTGATGTCTCACCATTTTTCCTTTTCTCTTACTTAAAGATAAAACGGTCAGTGGCAGGGACAGGAAACAGGGCCTCCGGAAGTTTTTGCAATGATTGAACCTATGAGTGTTAAGCTTAGAGACTAGTGTGAAATTAATTTGGTGCACTGAAGTCCACTAATTAGCAGAATTAGTCTGTGCCTTCCCTCTCTTCCCCTTTTAGGGAGTTAGCCTATTTAGATAATTAGATGTTATCTATGTTTTAATTATTCGATTTTTTTTCCTGAATTCACTGTTCAAAGAATTAACTTAATTGTTGTTAAGCAGCACATGAAAACTTTTTACAAAGCCTGCCTAGGGAGACAGAAAGCAAGACTGACTTTATGAATGTGTGTACTTTAAAAGAGGGACATACCCTTAAGAACTGTCTGCCCAGTTACCATTTAGCTTCTCCTCTCTGTAGGTGAGGCCTCAGAGGAAAGTCCACTCGGCAGGCAGGGCTAGGGTTGGTGCTTCTCTCAGAGATGATGTTTCTGGAGTTGGATCATGCAGAGGGAGCACTTGGTTGCCCTTTGAAGCACAGTGGTTCTGCTGCCCCAACTCTGGCCCAGTGTATTTTTTTTTTTTTTTTGAGACCGAGTCTCAAGCTGTCATCCTGGATAGAGTGCAGTGACATCACAGTTCACAGCAACCTCCAATTCCTGGGCTCAAGCGAGTCTCTTACCTCCGTCTCCCAAGTAGCTGGGACTACAGGCGCCCGCCACAACGCCTGGCCATTTTTTGGTTGCAGCCGTCATTGTTGTTTGGCGGGCCTGGGCTGGATTTGAACCCGCCAGCTCAGGTGTACGTGGCTGGCGCCTTAGCCTGTTGAGCCACAGGCGCCGAGCCTGGCCCAGTATATTTGACGACCAAAGGAGTGTGGGACAGCCAACAATGCCGACACCTGTACCTGACCCTGGAATTCAGGGTATGTTTGTTTTCAAAATCGAATCTTGCCAGCAGGATTTGTGGTGTCGTCGTGATGTCTAATATAGTTGTCATAGAAATAGGCACAGTTGGCCAGGCACAATGGCTCACGCCTGTAATCCCAGCACTCTGGGAGACTGAGGCGGGTGGATCGTTTGAGCTCAGGAGTTCCAGACCAGCCTAAGCCAGAGAGAGACCCCTGTCTCTAAAAACAGCCAGGCTTTGTGGTGGGCACCTGTAGGCCCAGCTACTCAGGGGGCTGAGGCAAGAGGATCACTTGAGCCCAAGAGTTTGAGGTTGCTGTGCGCTGTGACACCACAGCACTCAACCCAGGGTGACAAAGTGAGACTCCGTCTCAAAAAAAGGAAAGAAGGAAGGAAGAAATTGTCACATTCATACTTTTAGAAGTAAATGATACATGGTTATAGTTGTTTGCCTTTTTAAGAAACCCTACTGAAGGGCGGCGCCTGTGGCTCAATGAGTAGGGCACCAGCCCCACATACTGAGAGTGGGAGGCTCGAACCCAGCCCCGACCAAACTGCAACAAAAAAATAGCTGGGCGCTGTGGCGGACGCCTGTCGTCTCAGCTACTCTGGAGGCTGAGACAAGAAAATTGCCTAAGCCCAAGAGCTGGAGGTTGCTGTGAGCCGTGACGCCATGGCACTCTACCAAGAGCAACAAAGTGAGACTGTGTTTCTAAAAATAAATAAGTAGATTAATTAATTAATTAATTAAAAAAAAAAAAAGAAACTCCACTGAACTTTACAAACTTCTGTTTACTTTTAGTTAGTATTATGAAGGTTGTAGCATTGAGCGTCACTTAGTTTTCTTAAATGTTATGTCTCACAGTGGAAAATAGCCAAGCTGCCCAATTGTTAACCTTCGTGCTTGCTTCTCACGACGGTCAGCAGTCTTGGCCTATTCTGCAGTTCAGTGGGAGCCCCTCATGCCACATACTAAGCATTCAACAACACATTGGATTAGGCACTCACTGAAGGACATTCTATTTGAAAATTAGATTATGGCGTTTAAAAAAATCTGAAGCCTGAAACCTTGTTGAAGAGATTTTGTCAAAAGCCCAGTATTCACAAGTTCCGTTATCTAAATCAATGATTTTCAGGCCAGGCTGCATATTAAAATGACTTGAAGAACTTGAGAAAAATACAGGTAGGGATACAATCACAAGAGAGACTTTACTTAACAGATGCAAACATTGTAACCTAATTCTTTGTATACCCTCACTTAACATGAAACAGTAAAAAAATTTAAATAAATAAATGAGTAAAGAAATAAAATAATACATGTCCTGGAGCTTTATCCCAGCCCAATTACATCAGTCTCTACAGTAGAACCCAGACATTTCCCCAGGTAATTTAATGTGTAGCCAGTGCTGGGAATCTGCTCTAGATCTTGGGGGATAAAGTCTGTTCTATCCCTTCAACAATTAATTGGGTTCCAAGTGTTTCCTGTAAGTCCTTTCCCCCTTGTGATTCATTTTCAGTTTAATCCTTTGAAACCTTATCATGCTATTAACAAAGTTAATCTTAGACTCCCAACATAATAGGAACTTTGGATAAATTCCTTGGAATTTATCTTATGAAACAACTGAAAGCCCTTAAAATTCCTGCTGACTATGGGGTAAAGCTAGATTATGAACTGCAAAAAAAAATACCTGTTTTACCACAGTAGTGATAATAAGTTACATCCTTTGGCTTTACATATTTACCTTTTGAATTGTATTCCTAGCTGATGGCTGGCTTGAGAGTAACAATAGCACAGCTTCAGTGAGTGTGGTGATGCACATGTTAGTTTATTTTCCCAGCATCGCATCCCTGTTGGGTGGTAGGGCTGCGTTTTAGCAGGTTCCCTGACCGAATAGTAGGTTCTTTCTACTGTATTCTGTTTCTTCTCCATATAGGTTGGGTTCTAGAAGCACTGACCTTCTTGACTGAAGTGGCTGCAGTGTGGAAGTTCTTAAGCTTAAGATGGTCACGCTCATCTATAACAACCCACTGAGGGGAGAGGATGTGGTGAAGATGAGGAGAGGAAATGTGCTTGATAGGTTTCTTTAACTTGGGGATAGGAAGGGAAGGAAAGCCAGAAGTCAGCTGGTCTTGGGAGGATGTCAGCTTCTTTATTTCTTTGTGCATTTGAAAGCAACATTTAATTTCTTCTTTTTCATTTAAGTTTTAATATTCTGAGTCTTGAGAGCTCTACCTAATGGTATAGCTATACCAATTCCCCTTAAAAGCTTGTTCTTCTGGATGTTTGCCGCAAAGGCCGCTGTGGGATGGGGACGTATGCTGAAAGCTTTTCTTGGTCTGGAAGGATTTAGAAACAGAGGTTGCCCGTTCTGTGTTGGTCTTCAGAGCCTGAGAGTTAGGCAGAGGAAAGGAAGACTCTGCTGTGGGATCTGAGCCTGTCGATTCTGACTGTTCCCCGGATACCGCTTCCTTTGATGGGTGTGCCAGACAGGAGTACTGCAGCCTGTAATCCCCTCGGAAGCTGAGAGGCGCCTCTGTGTTGCCAGCCGATGCCTGTAACCTCCGTGTCCAGGAACAGCGCGGGTGAAACCTCAGTGCTGAGGCTTTGGAGAGTCAGCCTGCTGTTGTGCTGCTGTCAGGAAGGGACATCCTGGGGGATGATTTCTGGGCCCCAGTATCTTGTCCCAGTGGCCCTGATGCAGGGGAAAGCCCGCAGTTGCCCCGTCAGCAAACATTCCACCTGGCAGCCCGTGAAAATGAGCTGGGGCAGCCAGCCGAGTGGCGGCTGTGAGGTGTGGTAGTGCGTGCGTCTCACAGATGCGAGGATGGCGTTGGTGCCACCGAGGAGGAGACACGTCTGGGGCAGCAGCCCTCCGCGCCTATGGATCAGTGGTTCTCGTTTTTCTCACCAGATGTGCGTGTATTTGCACGTATTTCCCTGGTCTTTGTCTGAACCTTGGCCGAGTCTGGATTTCATTGTCCCTTTGTAGCTTTCAGCGTCCGCGTCCTGCCCCATCGCCATCCCCCTGGTGAGACGAAGCATGCTCAGCACTCCTAGGTTGTGGTCATAGGGAAGGTAGCAGTGGCAGCAGAGGCTCTTGGTTTCCTTTTTTCTCAACCTTTGAATCACGCAGTACTTTTCCCTTTGGAGTGAATCATCTCTACAGACGCCTTTCAGTGTGGCAGGGCTGTCTGGTCACAGAGAGCCTTTCTGTCTGTCAAGTCTCTTTAAGGAAATAGAGACAGGCATGGGCCTCACGTTACCTCAGGAGAAGCTTTGAAAAGTTACTTCTGGGAAGGATTGAAAGCATCCTGATGTAAAAACCAAATGGTCTCGTGAAACCAGTGCTAACCATCCAGCTACCCAGGGCTCCCTTTGTACTGTGGGCATTCTGGGCCAGATACTTCGTTGTGGGAGCCAGCCTGTGCTTCCTGGGATGGTCAGCAGTCCTGGCCTCTGCCCACTAGAACTAGTAGCACCCCTGCAGTGGTGACAACCAAAAATGTCTCCAAATATTGCCACATGTCCTCTGGGCAAGCAAAAGAATGCTTGCTTGATAACCACTGGGCTACAGTGTTCAATATACAGTGACCACTAGCCACGTGTGGCCCCTGAGCATTTGAAACGTGGCCAGTCAGAACTGAGACGTGCTGTAAATATAAAATACACACCAGATTTCAAAGGCTTCATATAAAAAGACCTCACTTGTAAAATATCTCGCTAATAATTTTTATATGTTAAAAAGATAATACTTTTGGGTGGCGCCTGTGGCTCAGTGAGAGGGGCGCCGGTCCCATATACCAGAGGTGGTGGGTTCAAACCCAGCCCCGGCCAAAAACTGCCCCCCAAAATAAAAAATAATAATACTTTTTTATATTGGCTTAAATTATAAAAGTTAATTTCACCTTTTACTTTTTAAATGTGGCTACTAGAAAAATTTAAATTGTTATACATTATATGGCTTAGGCAGGTTTCCTAAAACTTTTTAAACAGGAGGCCAATTCACTGTCCCTCAGATCGTTGGAGGGCCAGACTATAGTTTAAAAAAAAAACTATGAACAAATTCCTATGCACACTGCACATATCTTATTTTGAAGTAAAAAACAAAACGGGAACAAATACAATCCACAGTAGTTTGAGAACCCCTGCTCTAGGGATTCCAGTGCTTGATGGCCTCTGTCTC
>CAUYON010119078.1:0-34104 GCA_963573935.1 Arctocebus calabarensis
AGGGAAAACTTCTACATTGCTGGTGGGAATGCAAACTAATATGTTCCTTTTGGAAGGATGTTTGGAGAATACTTAGAGATCTAAAAAATAGAACTGCCACTTGATCCTATAATTCCTTTGCTAGGTATATACCCAGAAGACCAAAAACCACATTATAACAAAGATATCTGTACCAGAATGTTTATTGCAGCCTAATTCATAATTGCTATGTCATGGAAGAAGCCCAAGTGCCCATCGATCCACGAATGGATTAACAAATTGTGGTACATGTATACCATGGAATATTACGCAGCCTTAAATAAAGATGGAGACTTTACCTCTTTCATGTTTACATGAATGGAGCTGGAACATATTCTTCTTAGCAAAGTATCTCAAGAATGGAAAAAAAAGTATCCAATGTACTCAGCCCTATTATGAAGCTAATCTATAGCTTTCATATGAAGGCTATTACCCAATTATAACACAAGAATATGGGGAAAGGGGTACGGGAGGATAGGGTATGGGGGAGGATGGGTAGAGAGAGGGTAATTGGTAGGATCACATCTACAGTGCATCTTATAAGGGTACAGATGAAACTTACTAAATGCAGAATATAAATGTCTTCATACAATAACTAGAAAAGTGCCATGAAGGCTATGTTAAACAGTTTGATGAAAATGTTTCAGATTGTATATGAAGTCAGCACATTGTACCCCACAATTGCACTAATGTATACAGCTATGATTTAATTAAAAAAAAAAAAAAGAAGTGCAGGAATCTATAAGAGAACACAGACACAAGCAAAATTAGGAAAGTAATGTATGAACAAAGTGAGAATATCAATAAAGAGAAAGAGATTTTTTTTAAAAAAATCAAATTCTGGAACTAAAGAATATAATGACTGAATCAAAAAATTCATTAGCTGAATTCAACAGCAGACTTAAGCAGAATTTGCAATCTTGAAGACAAATAATCTAAAATTATTGAATCAAAGAAACAAAAAGAAAAAAGCACAAAGAAAAGTACAGAAAGACTACAGGAGTATGGCAAGTCCTCAAGAGGACCAATACGCACATTATGGAGGTTCCAAAAGGAAAAGAGAGAGTGATAGAGAGCTTATCTGACAAAATAAGGGCCCCAAACTTCCCAAATCTGAGGAAGAAAATGGACATCCGAATTCAAGAGTTAAAGCAACATTCTACTAGGTTAGATACCTGACAACTGGTTCTATTTCTGATGGCTTAAGAGTGGTTTTACTGTCCACGTGAACTTATCCACTACTTTGGGTTACTTGTGTTCAGTGGAGGAACAAACATCATAAAGAATCAAACCTGCAGCTCTGTTAGTATGTGTTTGGATAATGGCAGAAAGGAGAAGCCAGACTCCCAATGAACAGGTCTGGGGGAAAAAATTATAGGAACAGACAATTTCCCCTTAGACCTAGTGAACTCCTATGGTAGTATGTTATGAGAAGAAAAAACATACAATGTTCAGACTTTACAATAATGGATATGATACCATTGATAATCTCTCCCTTTGCATGAATCTGCTTACCAAAGAGTCAAGAATGCCCGGACACCACTTCAATTGTCCTATGACCTAGTGCAACTTGCTTTTTAACACGGTTTTTCAAAGTTACATAATCTGAAAGTAATAGGAAATAACCTCTAAAACCATAGTCTTTTTTAACTTTTGTAGGATGACAGACTGCCCTGAGAATATAAGGGAGAATATAACCCTAACATCCTAGAAAATTATATCCACACACAAAAGCACAAAAAATTTCAAAAATTTTATAGAGTCCATGAAGTTGATTTGTACATTCTTTATGTAATTGTGGGGATTCTAGGTTTGGCAAACACTCCTTTGGTAGAAACTCTGGTATTGCTTCCTCATGTCTAAAGTAGAATAAATGATCAATAACGTTCTTCCAGCTAGATGTGAGGTGCAATGTAGAACAAAGTCTAATAGTAAACCAACCAATCTGAGTGCTTATAGGGATTGGGGTGGCTAGGGAAACAGAAAAGAAAGAAAGAACATTTGTACTTAATATGGCAAAAGGAAGATTAGGACTAAAAGTTAAGAAGACCCAGACTCTGCTATCCTTTAAGAATTTAAATCCAGAAAACATATGTGTATTTTCACAAAATCCTAAAAGTCACCAAAAGAGGAGAGTACCCCACTACAAAAGCATTTCTATTTCATGGAGGTGTGAGTCAGAACTACAGATTATCATTTATTGAATGTGTAAGGTACTAAAAAGGTAGGTTATAGTTTTGTTAAAAAATATTTACATTAATATATGTATTATGCTTTGGAATTATTTTTGTCACATGTGGATAACTTTACATTTCCTTCAATAACTTTATTTTTTATAAAATATATAAATAAATAGAATAATTCAACTTCTAAAAGCATTATCCCATGGTAAGGTGATAATGCTATCATCCTTCTAAATTTCCGCAAGGCATTCATTTCCTGTTTCTTTATCTTCCAAATCTAGTAGCAAAGTGAAAGCTGAATAAAATGAAGTAGGACTGTGTGACATCATTTCCAGGGATAGACACATAAAGAAACAAAAGTCATTTACAAAGAAGGAATTTGGGGTCCCCAGAAAAGTGACAGAGGAGTCATCTATTGAGTTCTGCACTCAGGCACATCTTTTCCTGGATAGGCGTGCTCGGGACCTCGCTGAGGGTCCATATTCTCTGCTCCTGCAGCTTGTACCTCTGAGAAAGAAAAAAAAAATCCTATTAAAAACCACATGAAAACCAAGCACAGCTGGAAGTGAAGATGTGAAAGCTAAGAGGAATGCAAAATGGCGATGTGGTTCATTGTGTTTGGTCATTAAAAGGGTGTATTTCACTTCATCAGAGTTGGAGGAGTTTATTTTTCATTTTGTTATAAAATAAACTGTTAGAAAAACCATATTATACATAAAACTAAGGAGTAATAAAGTTTTATTTGGAATTCATCATTTTGAGATTACAAGTGAATCAAACATGGATTGAGATTGACTTTCTTTTGACCTATTTTTTGAAAAAATGGGGTGCTAAACAAATAGTTTGTATTTTATTTTACTTTATTATTTTTGGAAACAAAGTCTCACTCTGTTGCCCTGGGTAGAGTGCATTGGCATCATAGCTCACAGCAATTTCAAACTCTTGGGTTTACACAATCCTTTTGCCTTAGCCTCCCTAGTGGCTGGGACTTCAGGTGCCTGCCACAACACCCAGTTTTTTTTCAGTTTTACTAGAGACAGGTCCTTGCTCTTGCTCAGGCTGGTCTCAAACTCTTGAGCTTGGGTGATCTGCCTGAGATCTCAGAGTGCTGGGATTACAGGTATGAGCCACTGTGCCTGAACAATAGTTTGTGTTTTAGTCATTTTTGGAAAACTTTGAATCTTCAAAAAGTACTTCAGCTGCACAGCTATTTTTTTATAAATAATATTCAGTTTAAAATTATTATATTTATAAAAGTAAATCAGTATAGCATAACTGATCTTGGCAAATATCTTAATTTTTTGAGTTATTTTATACTTTTTATAATTAAAAGTAAAAACTGACATTAACTATTTTTAGACTGATATTACTAATTTAAATGGGAACTAGCTCTTTAATTCTGTTCTAATTTAAGTGTACGTACTACTGAAGCGAGCACAGGTTCTTTAATTCTGAACTGGAATTTTTTTTTTTTGGACTACTTGAGTACTGTCTGTACCTCCCCTTTGACTGTAAGCTTTGAGGACAGGGGCTGTACCTGGTTTTGTTTGTCAACATACCCTCAGGGTCTAGTATCTAACACACAGCAGGGGTAAAAATATTGTGGTGACTGCATGAATAAACAAGCAAATGCTGCAACTCTAAGATCTGGCTTGTGTAAAGTGAACTCAATGCTACTGGATACACTGGTGCAGTGAACTGATAAGAAAGACTTTCAGTGAAACCTGTTTTGTTTTTATAGTAGTATCTTCATGTTCTTGAGAGAGTTGCTCGGTTATCTTTGGAGAAAACTGAGGGTTTAAGTGACAGAAGAAGGATTTCACATGGAGTAAAGTGGCTGAACTTTAGTGCAAGGCCTTGGAGAAATTTTACCTACCTGGACAAAGGCCTAAACTTGAGTTATCAAAATAGCGAATAGGATGAGGAGCTGGTAAAGACTTTGATCGGCTGTCAAAAAACCAAGATTGTGGTGACTCCTTTGGCACAGGATCTTGTAAATTCCGTTCCTTGCATTGAGAAGGTGTAATCTGTCTCTTTTTAGAAGGTGTTCCAGTCACTTTAAGAGACTTAGGCGAGTTCTCACAAGCTACTTCTTTGTTAAGGGTTCTTTCCTTCCAAGTTTTGACCTCATTGGAAAGATGATGATTATTGCTTAAATGTGGGGAGAAAAAAAAAGAAGACTATAAAACTTCTCCATTCTTAAAATGTATTCCCATTTACATTAACAAATTTAAAATACTATGATGAAATACATAAAATTCTTTTAACATATTTACATTTTATTTTCAACCTAATGCTTCATATGTTTGGACTAATTCTACTGTTCAGAAAATGAAATGTATCTATATCTAATGGAATTCTATATAAATGTATCTATACAATGGAGTTTTATATAAATGGAATAATTGTAGTAAACTTGCATGATCATGGAGTCTTAAAAAGAAAACTGAAAGTATGACATCAGGTTTTCAAATGAATTTGATGATTTCACCCAGAGTGGTCTATCTGTGGACACTTTGCTATAATAATTTAATAAATTAGTCTTCTGGATATAGGAATCTTTGGTGTACCTTTCTTATGTGAAGGAAATATTACACTGTACTTTTTAAAAGATTAGACAGTCTTTTTTTTTTTTGAGACAGAGTTTCACTATGTTGCCCTCAGTAGAGTGCCATGGCATCACAGCTCAGAGCAACCTCGAACTTTTGGGCTTAAGCAATTCTCTTGCCTCATCTGGGACTATAGGCACCTGCCATAGCTATGTTTTGGTTGCAGTTCTCATTGTTGTTTAGCAGGCCCAAGCTGGGCTCGAACCTGCCAGCTTTGGTGTATGTGGCTGGCGCCCTACTCACTAAGCTACGGGTGCCGAGCCAGTTAGCCTTGGTTTATACAGGAAATGCCAATGGCACTTACATGGTTCTTCCAGAGAGAAACCTGGGAAACAATCTGGGAGGACTGGCTCTCCTATTTTTTACCCATTAGTTCATCAATCACCTGTTGATACAATTTCTTGATACCCTCTCAGACCTATCTTCCGAATTCATCTTCTATGTTTATCCCTATTGGGAACATTCTAGTCCATGCCAAAATTATCCTGTGCCTGGGCTACCATAAACAGAGTCTGAAATCAGTTTCACTTCTAATGTCTAGCAACCAAAAACGCTATATGATCTCATCAGGGCCTCCCCTCCAGTACAGGTCTCACTTAGGATAAAACCCAAAATTTTTCTGAATGACCTATAAGGGCCTTTCAGCCCCACCACTGGTTACTCTTCCAGGCTCAAAGCCTGTGCACATGTATTCCCTTGGTTTAGCCCGATGGCTCATTTCTCTTCTTCTCTCATCTAACCTAATTTCCACTTGTTTTTCAGATCTATTCTTATACAGGCATACCTTGGAGATATTGCAGGTTAGGTTCCAAACCATTGCAAAAAAGTGAGTCACACAAAATTTTTGGTTTCCTATGCACATGTAAGTTATGTTTATACTATACTATAGCCGATTCAGTGTGCAGTATCATTATATCTAAAAAAGTATATACATTAATTAAAAAATATTTTGTAGCTAAAAAATGCTGACAGAGAAAAGAAGTGAGCACATGCTACTGAAAAAGTGGCACTGATGCATCTGCGTGATATGGGGTTGCCAGAAACCTTCAATTAGCTAAATCAGTAACACCACCACCAGCACATCTGCAAAGTGTGAAAAGCGGAGTGCAGCAAAACGAGGTAAGCCTGTACCTTAGTTTTTGATCACTACCTCTCTTCCCCAACACTTAGGTAAAGTTAGATCCCCCTTTCATAAGAGCATCCTTTTATGGTGTCCTCTGGAGATTTGTTTTTTGCTTGTTTTAATGGCACTCATTACAAATAATCAGTTATTTGTAAAGTTATTTAACATCTACTTGTCTTTTACTGTATCATAAGCAGAATGCTTGGCAGAAAGATCATTCACAGTGGTAGAAGATAAAAAAATAAATTTGTTAGATCTGTTTATAAAGTCAGAAGATATAATAATGTACTTAAAGAGTTCTTCTCTGAGCAAGGCCCCCTGGGGTTGGGGACATGAATTTGTGGTGTGATTCAGCTGCCTCCTCATAGGTCTTTGTATACTTCCTGCTTTTTGGCTTAGTTAAACATAGTTCAGCTGATAGCAAACACTGGGAATGGGGCTACCATGTTCTTTTTTATAGACACTCACTACCGGAACTCTAAAAATTACTTTCCCTGTAATGTGTGAATGATTATCACCTGCAAAAACAGGTACACATTGGCCAGCACCTGTGGCTCAGGAGTAGGGTGCTGGCCCCATATACCAGGGGTGGTGGGTTCAAGCCCGGCCCCGGCCAAAACTGCAAAAAAACCCAACAAAGAAACAGGTACACATGCTATGACACTACACATATGTGATAGCCATAAAGCATAATATCTACATCATGTAAGCAGATCTTACCTTAATAGTTCATTATTTTGCATCATTAGCTGTTCATTTTGCTCCTTTAATTTAGAAATTTTCTTTTCCAGCTTTAAATATTCACTTTTCAAAATAAGAGCTTTTGTGTTTTGTATAATGCCACTTCCACCCCCACAGGTTAAAGGTTTATTTGAAGGCTGAGAATCATCATGTTCTGTTACCACTGTGGGAGGCAAATACACAAATAGGCAATAATTTCAATTATTTTCAAAGTTCAAAAATAAGGGAGATACCAGTAAGTACAATAAGCCACTATAAAAAACAAATTGCCTTGACCACCATGATCCTCAAAGCCACCCTTGACTTTTTCCTTTTACCTCACCTACTCTACCTATTTGATCATCAATTCTAAATATCAATTCCACCACCATATCCAGCATACTACAATCTTTCATGACTGCACCAATAGCAATGCTCCCTAGAGTGTCCTTCACTGACCTACCTTCCATATAGGTGATCACCTAGATGGCTTCTACCACCCAGTGTGGTCCACCCTCAGTCATTCAGTACATTATAAGTATTTAGTACATACTTGTTACTACACCTTAGAATGATAAGGAAGCACATATTATTAAGTATTCTACACTATGTGTGTAAAAGTAGTAAAAAAGACTGTTTTATAAATTGTAGGCACAGTTGAATAAAAATGTGAAGTGTTTGTAAAGTGGAATCATTTATTGAGTCACTGTCAATTCACAAGAGTGATAGGGTATATGTATGGGGGGAGATTCTTGCTGTCCATTTTATTTTGAATCTAGGTATACTATGTACCTGAAAGTCACATACAAATTGAGAGTAATTATCCTGACCCTTCTATAACAAAGAAAATTAGCTATTTCTATTTTTATAGCTTGAAGTTTTCCAGATAGGAGCTGTGACTCCTACAAAAGATAGTAGGAAACTTCAAGTTACAATAGGTACCAGGCAACATCTTTAACACTACCTCTTTTTTTTTTTTTTTTTAAATGAGTAGACAATAATACAAGCCAATATCATCTTATATTTTGCTTGGCATTTAGAATCTTCAATCTTTGGGCTTGTTCTTTATAACAAGCACATATATGTATAAGCTTGTAAGCTAGATGTTCAGATGCTTACCCTGAGATTACACAAAGCCATTGAGATCTGTGCCTGACTTTTTAGTTCAGTGCTTGTTGTACTACATAAAGCTATCCCAAGTACTGTTTAGCACTTTCTTTCAAATAAAACCCAAGAGACAGTAATATGGAAGAAACGTGTAAGCAGAAACACGACAAATAGATATGAAAAGTATGCCTAAGATAAATTTCAGAGTTTTGCAAACACATATTTTTTAGTTTCAAGAACACTAATATTTATTTACTGTTTCTATACACTGATTACAATTTAATAGTTGCATAAAATCTATACTGACATAGATTGACATTCCTTTTCTTAGGAAGGCTTACTTCTACATTGATTAAATTTTGCTGCACTGAAGGAATCTTCACTAATATATAAAGAACTGAAAATGCAAAACTAGAATTCGCATATTTTTCAATACTCTAATGGGCAGTCGAGATTATAGCAAACTAAGGAGATTTCACAAAATAAATCTGATTCTAATTAATTCATTCGAAAAACAGGTTGGTGGTTAACTTAGGCTTACTCTTGATAGTCATACATGTAACAGTAGTCTTCAAAGTCTATTATAGGCATGTTGAGCAGTAAAATCGAAAGGATCTCAAAATATCTGTACTTTCTACTTACTTGAGGTATCCTGGGCCTGTTGAATTCTTCTAAGATTTTCTCTCAGTAGTCTTATAACTTCTTTTTGATGCTCTATGGTAGATTTTGCAGAAGTAATTCTAACAAGAAAAAAAATATGGAACTTATTTTTATGGGAGAATAAACAGAATTGCTGTTTAGAATTTCTTAATATATCACACTGATATAATATCCCTAAGTTGCAGTAGCTAGGCCCTCATGATATCTCTCTGGTATCATGTTCTTTCTCGTTATAATGCCATCAAATTAGAAGCATTCTCTTTAGTTGTAGGGATAGTCCAATTTTCTTAACATTGAAAAAACAGTTCTTCTAAAATTTTGGGAGGCCCAAAGGAGCTATTAATTATATAAAATTATATTTGGAGGCACCATAAAACACATAATTAAGCTGTTACTATGGGGGGGTCCCAGAAATGTCTTAAAGGTAAAATCAATAGAGTATGAAAGAGAAAAAACAGTTTCACTTCTGCGTTGTCAGGAAGGAAAATCCTGACTAGAGCTCTGGTCTAACATGCTACAGTCAAAGATCAAATTCTGATCATTGTTTCCCATTAGAGACATTTTATGAATTGTTGGTTTAGGCATTAATTATCAATGATACATTATAAGACTTTCTGCCTCTCTTAATGACATGAAAGTATCTGCTGACTTTACTCTATAAGCAAAATTGCTTTTTATAATTAAGAACCTAGTAAGTATATGTTTCATTAAAACCAATTGGTCTTATCAATGGATGTCTGGCTAGACAGTATGAAGATTCAGAGTGCTGCTTTTTGGGCACAATTAGAAGTTAGCATTAAATATTTATTTAAGATTTACAGAGAGAATGAAGTGTTAGGAGCCAGAAGACATTTAAAAATATTTCTAATATAAACCTCTCCTTTTGTTGATGATGAATGTGAGCACCAGAGAGATTAAATGGCTTAAGGTGATGCATTAGTAAGGGGGAACATATTTCTAGTTATCTTGACTCTCTGTTTAATGCTCTTTTTATTATGCGATACCTCAAAGAACTTTAGGCATGCTATTATGTATAATGTTACTTATATATAATAGTATGCATAAAGAAATCAATACTGGGCCCTACGCATTATAAACTAAAAGGAAATATAACCTTTACACCAGAGACCCACAGGAACTATATTAAAAGGCCGAGGCATTAGGAAGGTTGAGAACCACTGCTTTACACAAAAACACAATAGGAAGAGAAATGAAGAAATACAACAGAAACCTTACTCCAACTGCTACCGACCTCCCTCACAGAGACACAGACACTAAAGATTTTTAACAGCCATTGTCCAGCATAAAAAAGCAATTTTTAAGGTTTTTAAAATGATTGAGGCTCGAAGAAGCATTCAAAGACTCAGTGTATGAACTGATCAGAATTGTGCTTACTTAAAAAAATTTTGCATATATAAGTGGCTATAAAGTTTGCAGGTGTGAACTTTATGGCCACTCTGTATAATGAGGATTTAATGAGTTAAAAATCCACAGGCATTTGTATTCTTTTAAAAAAGCAATAACAACATATATTCATATTTTAAAAGTTAACTAATCAAAGAGGTTTATGTAATTCAGAATGAAAATTGAAGCTATTAAGGCCACAGTCAATTGAGGCAGACATACTCCTTTTCAAATTCTTTGGCATTTTTCGTTTTCTCCAGGTCTATTTTCACCAGCTTTGTTTTGAGATCTTCAATTTCTTCTCTATAGGGTTTAGCTCCTAAAGCAACTTTGTCCTATATTTTTTTAGAGGAAAAAAACATTATTAGACCAGTTTCAATTTCCTTAGTTTTAAAGAGTAGTTGGCAGGAAGGCAAAAATTTTAACTAATAATATTTGATATGAATTATATTTGAAGCTAATATGTAGCTAGAGATATAATTTTTTATATTTTAAAACAAATGTTTTTCCTGTTAGAAAGTGATATACTTAAAAAATGAAAGTTTGAAAATAATGAAATGGGTGCACCAAGTTAAACCAGGAAAATGAAAACAATGTAGGGGCAGCAACGTAAACATCAAATCAAAACTAAATTCAAGGCACAAAGCAAAGCATTGCCAGGTACACGTTGTACTGAAAGACAGTCTAATCCAGGGATATCAATATACCAACATTCCCCTCAGAATTTGTGTATAAACCGTCTTAAAAAAAATAGACTTTTTTACAGCAATTTTAGGCTTACAGAAAAATTAAAATATATTGAGATTTCTTACATAGCTCTGTCCCTCACCCCTTTATTTTACTTGTGTATTTTTTTTCTTTTTTGCAGTTTTTGGCCACGGCTGGGTTTGAACTCGCCACCTCCGACATATGGGGCTGGTGCCCTACTCCTTTGAGCCGCAGGCGCTGCCCTACTTATGTATTTCTTTTGAGACAGGGCTAGAGTGCAGAGGCACCATGGTAGCTCACTGCAACCTCAAATTCCTGGCTCAGCCTCCCAAGCACTGAGATTCCAGGTGTATGCCACTATGCCTGGCTAATTTTTCTAGGTTTTTCTAGAGATCAGATTTTGCTTTTGCTCAGACTGGTCTGAACTGGCCTCAGTCTCCCAGAGCATTAGGATTAGAGGTGTGAGAAACCATGCCCTGCCCTTTTTCCTCATAACATCATGCATTAGCATGGTACATTTGTTACAAGTAATGAACTAATAGTAACATGTTATTAATTGTATAATTAAAATCGGTAGTTCACATTAGGGTTTTATTTGTATTGCACATTCTGTGGGTTTTGACCAATGTATAATGTATCCATCATTACAGTATCACACAGAATAGTTCTGCTGTTGTAAAAATCCCCTGTCCTTTCACTATTCAGCCCTCATACCCCCACTAATTCCTGGTAATTGCTATAGATTTTGTCTTTCCCAAAATATCACACACATGGAATTGTCCATTATGTAACTCTTTCAGATTGGCTTTGCTCACTTAGCAATATGCATTTAAGGTTTTCTCATGTCTTTTTATGAAACCATTTCATAAAAATGGTTTCATAAAATAGCTCATTTCTTTTATAGATTGCAAAATAATATTCCATTGTATGAATATACGGCTGAAAAGACATCTTCAAGGAAGAGAAGATAATTTAAAATTGTACATTTCTAAATTGAAGGAATAAATTTTTGAGGCATCTCAAGCACACCTCAATTTGGTCCCTGGATCTGATATTTAGGTAAAGTCCAGTGGACTTTCCGACCTTAACCCTATTAAAAGAGTGAAGACCCTCAGAGGTCCCATTGTTTTTGGGGCTGTTTTGTTCATCATTTGTCTATGTTGCTTGCTTTCAGTCTGCAGGTGTGTCAGGACTTCAGATACCGAGAAGCAATGATGGCGATGGCAGTCCTCAGCAATAGAAGAGAGAGAAATGTGGGTGGAAATTGGTGAGGGTTAGGATTATGGAGTATGAGTAAAGGAAATTGTTTATTTGAAATATTAATTGAGATTCATGAGGTGATTTTTTTGATTATAGAGTGTGGATTGTGAGGCAAGGGATAAAGGACTAATGGAGGTGAATTTTAGGGAAATTATGTGTGGAGGGAGACCACAGTCCTTTGAGTTTCTATTTTAACTACATTAGATTTAGAAAGTAATTTAGGGGGTGGTGCCTATGGCTCAAGGAGTAGGGCGCTAGCCTCATATACTGAGGGGGGCGGGTTCAAGCCCAGCCCTGGCCAAAACTGCAAAAAAAAAAAAAAAAAAAGAAAGTAATTTAGGAAAAGCTCACAGCTGTTTCCATCTAGGTAACAGTGCATCTCGTATTTTAAATCACATGGTCTCTGATGCTTTTGTCATACTTTTGTTCTCTTCAGTATGTTGCCCTCATTTTTGGTTAGGGTTGGTCACTCAAGTATTTTGTTTCAGATTTTGTGAGCATTATAAATATAACCTTCTTTCTTTATTGTACAGGATGTTCATAAAGTTCAAGTGCAATTTAAATTTTTAACAAATTTGAAGAGAAAAACTCAAATCAAGGTGGGGGCAGGTGAACGAGAGTGCAGGGAGAGGAGCGGGTGGAAGGGATGGGAGGTTATGGTGTATGGCCCACCTCTTGGGGGCAGGACACAATTATTAGGAGGGATTTTACCTAACAAATGCAATCAATGTAATTTAATTCTTGGTACCCACTATGAACCCCAAACAATAAAAAAATTTTTTTAAACAAATTCACTGTTACTTGATAGAAACAATTTGTAAAGATACAACAGAGGAAATTTATCCAGATTTTAACACAATTATTAATGATTATTATATTGGACAACTATTCAGATGTATTCACACAGTGAATGGGTTAAAAGGAAATATTCTTGCAATTAAATATGATAAATCTTAAAGTAAATATGTGTTCTGCATTCTACTGATTTTTAATATGATGTATAGAAACAATTGAAAAATTCAAATGATGAGATTTTATTGCATTTTGCTTTCTTCTCGCATGGGTACTAAAGCCATACCCTGTTCCATCATCTAAATGGTTACTTCTGATACCAGGAAGGATTTTACTCTCTTGATCGATACCTGTATCTATACAGCATTCCGATATTGAATGCTGAAGAAATGTGCTACTCATTCCTCTGTCTTGACACATTTTCTTTATGCTGTGAAAAAACTGGAACCACTTTCCCTGTGCTTCCCTCCTACCTCGCTGGCTGTTCTGCCTAGGTAGTTAGATATGCGATTTTTTAAAAAAATTGGAGATAAACATTTTAAACTATAGAAACATTTATCTTTTAAAAATTATTTTCATAGCATAAAAAATTCAATATTTTGTATGACAATATAGTCTTGCATTTCATTTCTATGTTACGTTGCTTCCTTTTTTTAAAGCATAAGTAGTAAACTGCAGACACACACAGGTACTAAGTCCTGGTGAAAGGGAAGATCAGAGCACCAAGTTATCTGTCACATGCAATAGGTTAAGATCCACAACAAGTACTTTTGTTTATGAAATGAGTGTAAGTTACCTGAAGGACTTGGATTACTTCTTCTTTCTTTTCATGGATTTTATGTAATTCAGAAAGTTTGGCTTCAAGTTTTGTTATCATGTCATCAGCCATCTCAAATTCTTTCTGCATCTTTCTAATCTTGTCTTCCTTCTGCATAGCCCTTTCTTTAGCTTCACGTAGCGAAGTTTCCAGCTCCTGAATTTTCTATTAGACAAGCACACATTCATCAGGTCTATCATGAAGACAGAATCACAGTACACAAATTTGAGACAAACATGATCCTATATAGGTATTTATTAATTTTTCACAGATAGAATTAACGAAGAATAGAAAAGAAAGGGCAAACATTTATGTATAGATATGTTATTTCCTTCATTAAAAAGATGACTTATGGCTAAAAAATGCCAAAAGTTTACATTGAAATCTGTCTGCAAATTCTTAAACCGTGTAGGTGAAAACATCATAGTGCTAGGCATAGCAAACAGGCACTCGCATTTTAAGTGAACAATACTTAAAGCACATTCTTTAATGGACTCTGCAAAGTGATATAGATATTGTTCCTTTATTTTTATTAATTAGTCTTAAATAAAAAAATGCAAATACGTGGTAAAAATTAGAAAGCATATAATGATGAATAAGTTTCCCCACTCTCAGACTCTCAGCTGATTCTGCAGCAATTTCCTTCTAGAAGTTTTCTGTTTTTAAACATGTATGAATATATAGTCTTACAGTCAGTCACACATGATATACTAGTTCTGCTTTTAACCTAATATATTTTTCATATCTTTCCATTATCAACACATATTGATGGCTCATATTTTTCATCTTTATTGACAAGTAGCATCTCATTTTATGGAGGTCTTATAAACTATTTAACCAGTTGCCTTCCATTGAATGTTGAAGTTGTTTCTAGTTTTTTTTTTTTTTTTTGAGACAGAGCCTCAAGCTGTCACCCTGGATAGAGTACTGTAGCATCACAGCTCACAGCAACCTCCAATTCCTGGGCTCAAGCGAGTCTCTTGCCTCGGCCTCCCGAGTAGCTGAGACTACAGGCGCCCGCCACAATGCCCGGCCATTTTTTGGTTGTAGCCGTCATTGTTGTTCGGTGGGCCCGGGCTGGATTTGAACCTGCCAGCTCAGGTGTACGTGGCTAGTGCCTTAGCCCGTTGAGCCACAGGCGCCGAACCAGTTGTTTCTAGTTTTTTGTGAGTATAAAGTAGAATGAACTTAAACACCTGGAGTTTTCATGTTTATTTGATTATTCATATACACATGCTTTTAAGTTTTTGGTCAAAATGTCTATTCTTTTTGGGCTATCTGTAATTTATTTTTGCTTAATGAGACTTACTTTTTTCTAGATGGCCAGCTTATTGCATCAAACTTTGCACTAGGTAAACCATCTTTTCCCCAGTGAGTGGAATGTCTCTGTTATGTTCCACCCGTACTAAATCCTTATCCTTATTGGGTGTGCTTCTGAATGCTTTCTTCTAGCCTCCCTGTGCTGCTCGTCTACTACTACATCATTACCAAGCCAGTTTAATTATAGTAGAATATGATTATTATCTTTTAGGGTGTTTTCTTGGGTCACTGAAGATGGAATTTCATTTTGCTTCTTTTAAAGTATTACTTTGGTAGATGAATGTCACCTTTCCTCTATTTTATCTCTGACAGCTGAATTCTATAATGATCAGCAAATCAAAAAACTGTATGGTATTATAGTGATTTCCTAGTGTTCATTGGTAATTAACTATTAAACCAGTGGTAGGTGTTTTATTATGAGTATTTATTTTGGTAAAAATGATAAATTATAGTTTACTCTTGGGTTCCCCTCTAAGTCACTTTGCATGCTAAAAAAATAAAATAGCATGTTTGCTCGTGTTTATAAACTTCCCCAAGTAATGATAATAAAGTAATTGGGTTATTCAAATAATATACTGATTCTTGGATAAAAGTTAATATACATAACAACTGTTATATTTTTAGCTTCTTACATTTTTATTGTGATTATAACATTAAGCAATATTAAAGATACTAATTATAGAGAAAAACTAAATTGCCATTTTCTTCCAAGGTATTGTTTGTTCTGCATACAGACTATAGTTTAGGAGAAAGTCACATGATTTAGAAAATTTATTATGTATGATAATAATACCTTAAGTGGTAGTAACTTAAATGTATCACATCAATTTAATAATCAAATTAAGCTATGAAATACTTGTCTTTCATAATCCAAAGGGAAAGTCTTACATTGTGATGTCTACCTGTATAGTTAGTTCAGTTGAATTGATAGACACAGTGGAACTTTATGTAAATAACAAGCCTATCACACACACAAAAGTGGTGTTCTCATTCCTTAATACATTCAATAGTATAATTTTGCTCTGAACTCTGTGATGAAACTGCAAATTGAAGAATATCTTATAAAAATTATATACCTCTGTGGTAAGTGGTGTAGCTCTTGACATAACATGAGGATTCTTACTTTCTTGTGTGGTGGGGTTAACATGGGCACTAGATGCCACGGAGATCTTCAAAGTTTGGTAGTTTTTCAATAGTTTTTCATTGTTTGCTTTCAGTGATTTCAGGTCATGTTCCCATTCTTTGGCTATGGTAGCACTGCTTTCTTCAAACTCTGTTGATTCGTTCATTATGGCCTATTAAACAGTGAAAAATACCATTATAGCTCTAAAATGATTTCCAGTGGGCCCTCCTTTTTTGTGGTTTGTGTTATATGTGGTCAAAGGTGGAATCATTTCAAATTATTGAAATCATTTCAAATTAAATGAAAAATTCCAGAAATAAACAATATATAATTTTTAAATTGAATGTTTGAAGTAGCAAGATGAAATCTCAAGCCATCTTGCTCAATTTTGCCTGGGATGTGAATCATCCCTTTGTTCAGCATCTCCACACTGTATAGCTGCCCACAATCAGTCAATTAGTCGTTATCCTGGTTATCAGACACAGTTCTTGTGTCCCAGTAACCCTTATTTTACTTAATCATGACTAATGCCAAAAGTTCAGATGTGCTTAAAGAGAAACTGTCAAGTACTTCCTTTAAGTGAAAAGGTGGAAGTCCTTAACTAATAATAAAAAAAAATCATATGCTGGGGTTGCTAAAATCTATGGTAATAACAAATCTTTCCATGAAATTGTGATGAAGGAAAAAGAAATCCATGCTGGTTTTGTCATTGCACCTCAATCTGCAAAAGCTACAGCCTCGGGTGATAAATGCTCTGTTAGAATGGAAAAGGCACTACATTTGTGGGTGGAAGACATGAATAGAAAGGTGTCCAATTAATAACAAAATGTTACACCAAAAAGCATTGAGCCTATTGAAGACTTCAGCAAGGGATTCCCTGAAACAAGTAGCACTAAGTCATTTACTTTAAGTAAGGGATGGTACACAGACCCAGGAACACAGAAGATTAATAGTAGCCCAATGCTACATCACGTAGCAAGATGCCCGTTTCTTTCATGCCAGCACGGTATCAACTCACGTCATCACAAGAAGGGTTAGTCTAGTACAGTAAGCTATTTTGAGAGTGAGAGAGACACTACATTCATATAACTTTTTAGTGTTATAGTTGTTCTATTTTATTATTAGGTATGATTACTAATCTCTTATGTGAATTGTGCATAGTTTATGAATTAAACTTTATAATAGGTATGTATGTATAGAAAAAAAAAAGGAATATACAGGGTTTGGTACTACCTGCCCTACACAGTAGTGTTTCAGGACCTGCTAGGAGTTTTGAACATATCCCTAAGGGATAAGTGGGGGAGACTAATGGATATATAAAAAAAAACTAAGAAAAAGACTAGAATTCTAGACAATGTACATGCTGAGATTCATTATTTGGAACCTCCTAGCCTAGAACAGTGCTTTAAAAAAATTATGAACATTCTTTGTGGTTTGCATCAGTTCCTAAAGTTTAAGATGTTGGGTGTGGATGTCAGGAATAGAAAGAAACAAGGACTGAAGAGGATTTATATTGATCTGCAAGATGATAATCTCACTTTATTAGGTTTACATTAACATGTAAAGAGAAATGGAAGAATTATGCAGGTTAAAATCATTATATATGTTATGACTGATAATTAAACATTAACTGATATCAAGTAGGAAAGCATACCTAGAAACTTAACAATTATCTATTTTCCTACTTTATTCCAAACCTCAGTGTTAATAGCAAAAATCTAGAAATCTTATATTTCTATACAGGGAGTAACAGCGATCTACATTCTTTTTTCTCCTGAAGGCTAATTAACTCTTAAACTATTCATATCTTTTTTACTTCCTTCTTTCCATGGGATATACTTTGTGCTCTCATCAGGAATGTCTTATCAGTCTCATCTATAGCTTATTTGTGGCTTTGTGGTCATTCTACCAGGTTTGGATTGTAGGCACCCTGGACTCTCTTGGCTCCTGACTACTGACCTGACACTGTATTAATTCCTACTCTTATGGGTAGTCATATATCCAAGCTGATCCACACAGTAGAAACCCCTACTTTCTCATTGCAACTGGGCCCTCAATATTATAAGAAAAATGCTGAATTACATACAGTTTATCTTATGCAAACACTGGTTTTATGCCTTTCTCTATTGACTGTGTTTTTTTTTTTTTTTGCAGTTTTTGGCTGGGGCTAGGTTTGAACCTATCACCTCTGGCATATGGGGCCGGCGCCCTACTCCTTTGAGCCACAGGTGCCACCCTGTTGATTGTTTTTTTTCTCCCTTTGCAGCAGCAGCCAATTACTATTTTGTTAACTCTGGCTATTTTACAAATGGGATGGACTATGCATGGGAAAACCTTTTTTTTTTTTGTGGTGAAAACATTACCCTTTATTTCAATGGGGTTTAAATAATGTTCACAGAAGAAACTAAAGTGTCAGAAAAGAACTACTGAAGCATATGAAATATAAAATGCACCTTGGAAAGTATGATATTAATCTAGCTCTCACTACTCCAGTTTCATACAAACAAGCCACCTTTGGGTTACTACACATTTTACCAATTATCCTATATGGAGAAGGGATTATTACTTCAGGAAGTAGAATGAATGTACCTATCATGGAAAAGTAAAACAAGAAAATAAACTGGTCTTCAGCAAAGTTGATTCTTAAGAATCAGTACATCTATGATGCCATGTTTTAAATGCCCCAGGATTGCTAGTGTATTTTATTTTATTAAAAAAAATTTTTTTTTATTAAATTATAGTTGTATACATTAATGCACTCATGGGGTACAATATGCTGGTTTTCATATACAATCTGAAATATTTTCTTTCTTTTTTTTTTTTTTTTTTGCAGTTTTTGGCCAGCGCTGGGTTTGAACCCACCACCTCTGGCATATGGGGCTGGCGCCCTAACTCTGTTGAGCCACAGGCACCACCCTACAATCTGAAATATTTTCATCACATAAGTCCCACTCTCCTTTTTGCTATGTTTTTATTATTGCATTTATTGCAATTTCATTTTAATTTCTTTGTTTACCTGTCAGCCTCTCAGGCTGTGAGGATAAAATGTCTTATTTGTCGTCATATCTCCTGTTGTAGAGACTATCAGTATAGTTTTTTATAAAAAATATTATATGTGCCACCAGCTCAATTATTAAAGTTAATCATATACAATTAAAAAAAAAAAAAGAATCAGTACATCAGGACCAACCAACCACCTTGGGAGCAATGATAAAAATCATGGTTTTGCAATTTCTGGTCCAGCGTGTTAGGAGCTGAAATGTTGCCAGTCTATGCCAACAACGAATAAGGAGGAAAACACTGAAAAATCAACAACTCTGCTGAGATCTATCAGAAGAGTGATGTCACAGGGCAAAGGGCTGCTCCCTAAACTGGAGAGATGGAGAAGAAGATTCAGAAAATCACAGAAACTTTTGCAATAATCAGTCAAGAAGCGGGAAAAGTTGAACTGCAATTAACCATTGGAGACTTAGTACCGACAACTGTTAAGAGTGAAAAACTACAGGAGGACCCAGTCACTTGGGGGCTCACAGTTATTTGAGTTTGACCTTGGACCTACCAGGTCCTTATAGTGAATATTAGAGAAATCCCTTCCTGATTCTGGCAAGACAGGAAAAAGGAACTATTTTGAAATAAAACACATCCATTTTGTTTTTCTTAACAAGGCCTACCATCAGAAGAAACTGTTTACTGAGACGAAGATGCTGGTTTTTTTTCAGATCCTAATATATCTGGGTGTTCCCAGATATTGGGGACAGGGGAAATAAGCAGTTCCAGATGGCTCTTGCCTTCCTTTTGGGGGAAGGGCAATACCCCACTCTAGCTCTCTCTAATTTTCCATAGGGGTGAAGGGAAAAATCTTTAATTCCAGGCATCACTAGCTTTCCATATGGAGGATAGACAAAGTAAAACTTCAGTCCTCTCCAGCCAACTCGTTCTACCAAAAGAAGGGTACAGAGAAGCACATGAAGTTCACAGTCTCACCAAAAGACTGAGATCTAGTCATAGAATGACGGACGCCCCTCACACACTCCACCCACTACACTAATAAAGACACATTTACTATACTTCTTGTTACCCAGGACGTTATGCCTGGCTGTCAACAAAAAATTACAAGGCATACTTAAAGACAAAAACACAGTGAAGAGACTGAACAAACATCAGAAACAAAGTCAGAAATGGCAGGAACATTTATTAGTTATCCAACTAGAAATTAAAAGTAACTATGAATAATATGTTAGAGGCTCTAATGGAAAGAGTAGACAACATGCAAGAACAGATGGATAATATAAATGGTATAAACAAAGAGATGGAAATTCTAAGAAAAAAATAAAGAAGAAATGCTAGAGATCAAAAACTCTGTTAACAGAAATGAAGACTGCCTTCGATGAGCTCATTAGCAGTAGGGCTGAGGAAAGTCAGTTTGAGAAAATTACAATGGAAACTTCCCAAACTGAAAAGTGAAGAAAAAAAGCATTGAAAAAAAAATCTAGAATATATAAGAATTGTGGGGCAATGCATAAGATATTCTATTTAATATACAAATAATGGGAACACTAGAAGGAAAGGAGAAAAAGAAACACAAGGAATATCTGGAGCAATAATGACTAACAAATGCCAGGCAATAACCACAGATCCAGGAAGCTCAGAGGGCCAAACAGGATGAATGTCAAAAAAACTGTATCAAGTCATATTATACTCAAACTTCACAACAATCAAAGATAAAGAATAAAAACCTTGAAAGAAGCAAGAGGAGAAGAAACACCTTACCTATAGAAGAACAAAGATAAGAATTAGACCCAATTTCTCAGAAACCATGCAAGAGAGAAGAGTGTAGAATGAAATAGTTAAAACACCAACCTATAATTCCAGACCTTGTGAAACTGTCCTTCAAAAGTGAAGGAAATATATAAAGACTTTTGGAGAAAAACAAAAATTGAGGGAATTTGCTGCTAGGAGACTTATACTGCAAGACGTGGTAAAAAGTTCTTCAGAGGAAAAAAATAATATAGGTCAGAAACTTGGATATACATAAAGAAAGGAAAAACATTAGAGAAGGAAAAGGTGAAGACAAAATAGAAAACTATTTTTTATATTCTCAATTGAGATATGTTCACCACAGACAGTGAACAGACCCTATTGTCACAGGAAGTTGGCAAAGAGGCTCTAGTCACATTGATATTCAGCTGTTCATTCCTCATCAAACCTAAGCACAACGAGGGATAGTTTTCTATACCTCTACACAAGGGAAAAACACAATTAAACTTAAGTTGGGGGGAGGTAGGAGGAGATTTGGTGTGCTACAACCTAACAGGCACAATGGGAGGCACACCTACCTCCTGGGTGAAGGGCTCAACTAAAATTGGACTCTACCTAACAAATGCAAACCATGTGATCTAACTGTCCAAGCCCTTACAGTGATCTGAAATAAAAAATATAAATATTTTGTTATTACAAGATATTCATACTATCCACAGGGTTATTTGCAAGTAGACTTGGATTAGTTATAAATGTATACTGCAAATTATAGAATTGCCACTGAAAAAAAACACACTAAGAAGTATACTTGATATGCTAAGAAAAGAGAGAAAACAGAATCATAAAATAATGAATTGAAACTATTAAGACAGAAAAAATGTGGATGACAAAACAAAAACAAAAGATAAGGGCAGTGAATAGAAAATAGTAACAATATAATGTTACTAATCACCTTAAATGTCAATGGCTTCAATAAACCAATTAAAAGATTGTCAAAGCTGATAAAAAACAAGACTTAACTACATGTTGTCTACAAAAAACCCAATTTAAATATAGAGACACATAGAGACAAAAAGTAAAAAGATGGAGAAAGATACACCATGCTAACATTAACTACAAAAAAAGACAGTAACTATATTAATTTTTCCAGTCCTTTACTTTTTAATCCAACAATAGCACATTGCATATTCTGCTCAAAACTACATGAAACATTTACCAAGACAGACCACATTCTGGGCCATAAAACGCACTTAACAAACTTAGAAGAAATCATACCATTTATGCTCTCAGACTGTAATAGAATTAAATTAGAAATCAATGAGATGGCTAAAAAATCCCAAAATACTTTCAGAGTAAACAACATACTTCTAAATAACATATGGGTCAAAGGAAAAATACCAAGAAAAATTAAAAAATATTTTTGAGTTAAATGAAAATGAATATTAATTTATCAAAATCTGTGAAAGCCAAGCTTAGAGGAAAACTTATAGCATTGAATACATATATTAGAAAAGAAGAAAGATCTAAATCAATAAAGTAGGCTTTGACTTTAGGAACCTAAAAACGAACAGCAAATTAAATCCAAACTACTCAATGGGAAAGGATATTTACATATATATTTTTTTGAAACAGAGCCTCAAGCTATCACCTTGGATAGAATGCGATGGCTTCACAGCTCACAGCAACCTCCAATTCCTGGGCTCAAGCGAGTCTCCTGCCTCTGCCTCCCAAGTAGCTGGGACTACAGGCGCCCGCCACAACGCCCGGCCATTTTTTGGTTGCGGCCGACATTGTTGTTTGGTGGGCCCGGGCTGGATTCAAAACCGCCAGCTCAGGTGTACGTGGCTGGCGCCTTAGCTGCTTGAGCCACAGGCGCCGAGCCGATATTTGCATATTTTGAATCAGATAAAAGTTTAATAACTAGGATCTATAGAGTACATAAATTAATCCACATGAAAAAAGCCAACAATCCCATACATCAATGGGGAAGAGAGATGAACAGAACCTTCTCTAAAGATGACAGACAATGGCTAACAAACATATGAAAAAATGCTCATCATCCCTAATTATTAGAGAAATGCAAATTAAAACCATCCTGAGATATCAGCTAACCCCAACGAGAATGGCCCATATCACAAAATCTCAAAATTGCAGATGCTGGCCTGGATGTGTAGAGAAAGGAACACTTTTATACTGCTGGTGGGACCACAAACTAATACAAACTTTTTGGAAGGCAGTGTGAAGAAACCTAAAAGAACTCAAGCTAGACCTCCCGTTTGATTCTGCAATCCCATTCCCAGACATCTATCCAGAAGGAAAAAAATCCTTTTATTATAAAGGCACTTGTACTGGACTGTTTATTGCAGCTCAATTTACAATTGCTAAAATATGGAAACAGCCTAAATGCCCCTCAACTCAGGAATGGATTGGCAATCTGTGGTATATGTATACCATGGAATACTATTCAGCCATTAAAAAAATGGAGATTTGACAGCATTTGTATTAACCTGGATGGAGGTGGAACACATTATTCTTAGTGAAGCATCACAGAAATGTAGAAGCATGTATCCTATGTATTCAACTTTGATATGAGGACAATTAATGATAATTAATGACACAGTGGGAGTCGGGGAAGGGGAGAGCAGACAGAGAGGAAGGAGGGAGGGAGTAGAGGAAAAGAAAAGAAAAAAAAATCAAAAACAAAGTTTTTAATGAAGCAAAACACCTGAAATTCATTAAGGAAGGTGGTGGGGAAGAGGACAGAGATGATGGAGGTGAATGTGGCCTGGAAGAAATGAAAGGATAAACATCCCACAGACTTAGACCTAGATGAAATTGAATTTTTAGCAAGTGGAGAAGATTTGCGTTCAGCTGATCACAGCACCCCAGATGGAAAATGGAGACAAATATCAAGGGCATAGGCTTTAAGAACAGTATAAAAGGCCAGTGAGAAGGACCTCTCAGATAGAGGTCTCAGAGCTGGCCCAGCACAGTTCTACCAGAAAAATGACAGAAGACACCAGTCTATGCAAAAGCATCAAACAGTAGAATAAACAGTATAATGATTAAGACACATTGCACGGGGGACCAGCCCACTTTTTCCTTTACACTTGCCCAACTAAAGTCTTATAGGACCACCTGAAGAAGAAGCCCTCAAATGAAAACTAATATTGTTTTTCTTACTGCCTTAGTAATTACAGACTAGATCCACAATTGAACTGTTTTTGAATAGAGAGGTTCTGGCTTGGCACCTGTGGCTCAAAGGGCTAAGGCCACATATACGTGACCTGGCAGGTTTGAATCCAGCCTGGGCCGCCAGGCAACAATGACAGCTGCAACCAAAAAATGACCGGGTTTTGTGGCAGACGCCTGTAGTCCCAGCTACTTGGGAGGCTGAGGCAGGAGACTCGCTTGAGCCCAGGAATTGGAGGTTGCTGTGAGTTGTGATGGCACAGCTCTCTATCCAGGGTGACAGCTTGAGGCTCTTTCTAAAAAAAAAAAAAACAGAAAAATAAAATAATAAATAAATAAATAGCGAAGTTCCTTCTTTTTTTTCTTCTTTACACAGACTCTCACTCTGTATCCCAAGCTAGAGTATCATGACATAAACTTACCTCACAGCAACTTAAAGGTCCTAGATTCAAGCAATTCTCCTGCCTCAGCCTCCTGAGTAGTTAAGACTATAGAACCCTGCCACAATGCCCAGCTAATTTTTTTTTTTAATTTTTAATAGAGATAGGGTCTTGCTCTTTCTTGGGCTGGTCTCAAACTTCTGAGATCAATTGATCCTCCTGCTTTTCACCCTAGGATTACAGGTATGAGCCACCACACCCAGCCAAAAGGTGAAGTTCTTTATCTCAAACAATATAGAGCAGAAAAACAAGTTTTGAAATTACATTGAATGCAGTTTCAATACTAGCTATGTGTGTGACCATGAGTACATGACTTAAATTCACTAAACTTTTGTTACCACAATTGTAAAATCATAGCATACTTAGTTTAACTTTCTGCCCTCACCTCTTTTGCTTCCTTCCCTGCAGCAACCATCTCTTCCCTTGTTGTTGTGACACTATTCTCTTCTTTTGTTCTTCCAGCCTCAAGTATGAAGAAATGGAAGATTCCACTCTTCAGTATTCTTAAAGGCTGGTAAAAACATATACAAAATTCTGTAGATTCTAAGAACAGCCTTCCTAGCCACATTTGGAAAACATTGTGCTGGAGAGTGGATCAGAAGGATCATTTGGCTGAGCTCTCCTAGGAAGACTGGGAAAAAAAAGAGAACCCAGCCATATCTGGCATGGGGACCTTACCTGGAGTCATAGCTATGGAAGCACAGTGAGCTGGTGGTGTGCAGTGTATGATCTGGAGCTGTGGAGATCTGGCTTAGTAGGAAAGTGACTGGGAGCCTTCAGGAACAGCTGGCCCATGGAGGTATGGGGATAAGAGAAAGCCTTTCTGCAGTTTTCAGTTTTGGGAGGAAGCTGCATGTTGAGTAGGTAGCTTGGAAAAGTAGGCAGACTCAAACAATATATAGCAACTAGATTTGAATACCGGGTGGAGTGAATTTACCATCAGTTTAGTGGTTACCATCAGTTTGGTGGCTAGCTATGCAGCCATACTGGAAAGGTACTGGCTGGCAGGGGGCTGCCATTGTGAGAAGGGTGTGAAAAGGTCATGATGGTGGGCCTTTTACTAATCAGGGTAAAGCATGGCCATCTCTGTTCTGCCTGCCTGGATCAGAATTACACTCTTGGCACAGGCTAATTGGCTCTTGCACTCAATAGGAACTCTTGTCAGTAGATACCTACTGTGAGACCTGCCTATAAAGGATTCTGGAGCACTTTAATATTCCAAACCAGGGAGGACAGAATGCTGAGGAAACAATCAGGCAATCACCAAGGGCAACTAAGTTAGGAATCAGGACCCCTCCAGGAATTTAGAGAGAGATTGCCAGCTGTGTTCTCTATCTCCTAAAACCACACTGCCAACTGGTGTCCCAGCAATATATTGCAACAAATATATATTTCTATTTAAGTTGGTCCCATCCCATATATATATGAAAAAAATAAAACTTAAAACATATACATACATGTTTCTCAAAATACATATGTATATGTGTATATATACACATAGCTGAAATTGCTGCTCTTTTTGACTAGTTGAGCTTTGTTTTGTTTTGTTGTGGGTTTTTTTTCTTTGTTTATTTTGCTAATTTGTTTGGTTGCCTCCATTCTTAACTTGCATTTTTATTTTCATCAAGAGCAAGGGCTCCTGAATTTTTGGTTACAGTATTTCAGCCTCGTTCATTCTTTCTCTGTGTCACTCCTCTCCTTTCTCTCTTTTGATAAATACTTTTCTACTTTTATCATCTTTCTCACAAAAATGATTCATATTATAGCTAAGATATCACCTCCATTTTTGGTTTTTCTTCTTTCTTTCCTTTTTCTGATTCCCTCTTTCTCCTTTATCTGACACACTGGTATTTTTAATTTTATTCTTATTTCATTTTTGTTTCTTTTTTCCCTGAATTCTGGGGTGTCACAAGTTTGGTCTGGCTGAGAGGTCATGGCAGTATTCTGGCTCAGGGAGGCCAAGAGATTATGGTGTAGGGAGCCCTTCTACCTTTGGTCCTGGGCAGAAAGTATTGATAAGTCCACGCTGCTGAATTTTTTCTTCTTCTTTTTCATTTTTCTTTTTTGTTTTTTGTTTTAGCTCTTTTCTTTCTCTTCATTTGGCAGAGGTAGAGTTTGGCTTTGCTCAGGCTGGTTCTTGATTTCTAGGAACCCACCTAGCATAGCCCCTCAAAATACTTGAATTATATGCATAGCCTTAGCATGATATGCCCATCAATACCATTTTTCCTATCACTCTCATTCTCCCATCCTTCTTCCCTCTAGTTCTTCAATTCTTTTCTTTTATCCCTCTTCTTTTTTTCTTTTTCTTTTCTTTTCTCTTTCCTTCTTTTTTCTTCTTTCTTTCTTTTCCTGTTATTTCTCCCTGCTAACTTTTTACCCTTCTCTTCCTTTTGGTCTTATACTAAGAGGCCACTTTAACACCTAAGCTCTGAGACAAGGTAATTTAAAGCAGAGGAGGAGGTGAGAAGGGAAAAGGAGGGCAAGGAGGTGAACAAGAAGAAAGCATACAGAAGAACCAATAGAAAAATTGGGACAACATGAAAAACCAAAACAGAGCAACTCCCTCAAGGGACCATGAGGCAGCTACTACAGAAGATTCTACCTATAAAGAATTAATGGATTTGACAAAAAGGGAATTTAAAATATGGATGATAAAGACAATGAAAAGAATCAAGAAGAATAATCTAATCACAAAGCCAGCAGAAGAAAAATAAACAAAATTAAATCAGAGATTAATGAAACTGAAAACAAAAGGATCATTTAGAAAATTAACAAAAAAAAAGAAGTTGGTTTCTCAAAAAAGTAAAATAGAAAGAAACTGCCAAATTACACTATCCCCTCCCTTGCCAACCCAAGGCTAATCAAAAACTCAAGGTAATCAAATTTCGTCCTGAAAATGTAAAGAGTAAAGTCAACAACCATATGTTGAGCACCTGCTCAGTGACAGATTCTAAATGCTAGCAACAAAAATTTCTAAGACAGAAAGGCTTTCCTTAAAGAGCACACATACCTATAATTTAGTGTTAGGAAAGAGATATTGAGTAGAAAATAGCTCTACAACTTGGTTAAAAGTTGTAACAAATATAAAGGCAATCAACTCTGCTATTACTCTACCCCCAATTACTATCCCTGAGATACTAGCAGTAGGGCTGCTATGGAGTATTTATGCAAAAATATATTCTTCAATAAAACAAATATTTTAAGCACCTTGACACCTAGTTTAAGATTTCCATCTTCTAAAAGATTCCATGAATTGTCTCTGAAAAGACAAAGACACTAAAAACATCAATTCAGGAAAAATATATTAAAATATAAAAATGTGAACATATTTATTGTAAACAGACAATGTGATTTTTTTTTAAAACATAGCTAAGTTCAGATGAGCTGAATGCTAGTTCCCATTCAATCGCTTAAAACTGGGCAGCCATGGACCAATTATTCTGTTTCCTGGGCTGCAGTTTCTTCATCTATAGAAGGAAAGGTGAAAGGAGAATAGAGAGAAGACCTTAAAATAAGTAAAATCTTATTATTTATTACCTTAAAATAAGTAAAATAATGATATCTTATTATTTTTCCTCAATGTTCCTATCATTAAGGGGAAAATACTAAGATTCTTTCTCTTTGATTCTATCTGCCACTATTTCTCTTTGATTCTATCTGCCTCACTGCAGCTTACTGTGTTGTTTGAAATAGAAGAAGTATGTCATATTTTGTAACATCTAGAATCATCTTTGCAACCTATACTACCAGTTTTACTATTAGAAAGATGACCAAAATGTACTTAGAGAAGATAAAAATGAAAAAACTTTTTCTCATGAATAATACTAGAATAAGATTACTATTCTGAATATCCTTGGCAAGCATAGCATTAATAATCTTAGTGAGAAAATCAAAATCTTTCCCCAGGTATGCAATCTTTTTGGTTTTATTGAAACCATAGAAAATAAAAGAAAAATAATATTACATAGTTCATTATCTATTTTGATGATCAACTTTACATATTAAATATCAGCTTGGCAAAACTGTAGTGCATAGCTATTTAGTCAAATACCAGCTAGATGTGGCTGTGAAGATATTTTTAGATGTGATTTATCATTTAAATCATGAGTAAAGTCTCCATAACATTCACAGACCTCATCCAATCATTTGAAGGCTGTAAGAGAAAAAACTGGAGTTTCCTGAAGTAGAAGGAATTATCCACAAAACAACATGGAAACTCTGCTGGAGTTTACAGCCTGTGAGCCTGCCCTACAAACTTCAAAGTTGTTAGCCCTTACCTTAACATTATCTTAAATACTTCATTTTTAGTTCTTTACTAAGTATGAGTCTTTATTTTTAGTGTTTAGAGGGAATATTCTAGAGGGAAAAGACATACCAATTAATGTAGCTGCCTTAAGCATACTGTTTCTGGATCACCAAATACAATGCAGCCTTAGACTTGTTCTTTTTTGTTCCCAAGAAAATTTAAGAAAAGACTTAGAGTTTGAGTGCATTTGATAGACACAAATAATAATGGAAATAATAATGGTGGTGGTGATGATAGTAGCAGTAGTAGTAATAGTAGTAGCAGTTATTATAATAATGATTTGCATAACTGAAAAGTGAAAAAAAAGACCTGGATCAACACCTGAATAACCTCCAAGAATGGCATCATGAGTCCTGAATCATCCTTGACTTTGATTTTTCCAGTATAGAATTTATTCTCAAAAAGGTCTCTAATATGGCAGCCCAAGGCAAGTCCAACACTGTCCCATCCTACAATTAATACTCCCAATGGAAAGAGAGATAATCCCAACCAAACTTTAGAAACTACTCTAATGGGTGTGTTTTCATTATGATCCATCTCCAAATAAATCGCTAGTAAGGGGATAAAACATGCTGAATGACCAAGACTAAGGCATTCCTAACACTTGGAATGAAGGAAGGAATGCATACTATCACAAGATTAACATAGGATGAGAGGTAGGGCAGAGAAAATTCCAAAGAAAACTCAGAAGGCTATTATAAGAATTTGACTTTTAAATTAATCAAAAGAGAAATTACTCTGGAGACTGACCTGGCCAGATGAGCCCTTTGAAAGATAATGGAAGCATCATTTAGCTCTTTTCCTGGGCTAGACAAAGGTAAATGGCCATATCATGAATTGCCTTTGGTTGGGCCCATGTGCCTAGGAGTCGAAGGTAGCTTCTAACAGCTTACTAAGAGCAACCCACAGCCAACAGTCAGCAAGACAATTAGGACCTCAGTCCTTTGACAACCACAGGAAATGTATTCTGTTAATTACCTAAAAGTAATAAGATCTACCTATCTAAATAGGCAGATGCCTCCTGAATCTTTAATACTCAAAAGAAATGGAGAAAATACAGAAAATGTTTCAAAAAGACTTCTTTTCTTGCTCATTTAACATACACTATTCTTTGCCAAGGATAATACAGTATTGAAAAGCCAGAAGCCAAAAAGACAATTTTTGTCCTCCCTGTCCACTTCTTAGTCATACCTAAATGATCTTGAAAGAGCACCCCCAAGCCATGAATGTGACCATAGCACTGATCAACATCTTGATTTCAGCCTTCTGAAGCCTGGAGCAGAGAACCTACATATGCTGTGCTGGGATTGGCAAGCTACAGAAACTGTGAGATAACTTGGTGGTAAAGTTAAAACTTTGTGGTAATTTGTTACACAGCAATAGAAAATGAATATAAGGTCACTTCATAAATTCCTTTGGGTTTTTTTATCTTCATGAAAGGAGGCACAATATACAAAAATGTGTATTAACAAGAATGATTTTAGTAGCTCGGCACCCATAGCACAGTGGTTACAGTGCCAGCCACATACACAGAGGCTGGGGGGTTCGAAGCTGGCCAAGGCCAGCTAAACAACAATGATAACTGCAACAAAAAATAGCTTTCTCTCCCTATGTGTAGGACCAACTGAGCAACTGAGCTTTTTCACACCTCTTGAAAGCACATGTAGTGGAAGAAGATCAAGTCAGCCAGGCCAGGGCCTAGAAGACACAGCTGGTCTGGTGGTTTAGGTCCTACAAGACTTTTTAAATCACCTGTCTCCCATGCTCATTGTTTTGTGAATTTAGCTCCCATCTTGAGTAGTTTGGAAAATTAACTTTTAAATTGGAAATGTTAAAGATTGTCACTAGATTGAGTTGTGCTATTTATTATTTAAAATAAGGGTTATTGTGGTCTTTGCTTTGAGAGGATTGATTTAGAGAATTAACTTTTGAATTGGAAATGTTATAGATTGTCACTGAGCTGTGCTGTTCATTATTTAAAGCTAATGTGTTCTTTGTTGTAAACCATTATGTATATAAATGTGATTTGGGAAATGTAACAAATAAATAAATAAATGGCATTGTGGTAGGCATCTGTAGTCCCCGCTACTTGGGAGGCTGAGGCAAGAGAATCACTGAAGCCTAAGAGTTGGAGGTTGCTGTGAGCTGTGATGCCATTGCTCTCTACTGAGAGTGACATAGTGAGACTCTGTCTCAAAAAAAAATTATTTTAGTGTTATAAACAAAGATTTTGAGTATTTTTGGTTTCCTATGGTGATAAATACAGTACATAACTTTGAGACTTGCAATATGTCCTCTTCACAAGACTGTTATATGCCTTACAGCTGAGTTTTAGGTATTTTATTTGGCAAAATAATCCAAGTCTTCATTTCACTTGCTGAGAGAAAAATGTTAATTATTTACATATAAGTAGTTTTCTCCATCACAGAGTAATCTGCATTTGGTAAAATCCATTAAGTCCTTTCAAAGCTGACCCTTCTTAGCTCTGAAAAGGTAGATGCCTCCTGAATCTTTAATACCCAAAAGAAATGGAGAAAATACAGAAAATGTTTCAAAAAGACTTGTTTCCTTGCTCAATTAACATACACTATTCTTTGCCAAAGATAATACAGTATGGAAAAGCCAGGAGCCAAAAAGACAATTTTTGTTCTCCCTGAAATGTCCACCTCTTAGTTACTTCGGGGCAATCACACAAGAGTCTTAATCTTCTCTTCTATGTAAAACATTGAATAAACCCTAATAAAATCAGTGAAAAGATTCCATAAAAATGATTTAAGCTGAAGAGTGTTATAAATTCTAAAGTGCCAACCAAAACTACAACATAGGGTAAGATAACATATTTGTTAAATTTCTTTTTCCTCCTCCCCAAAACAATATATTCAAGACATACCAGAAAGATGTTGTTTACTACATATGTTCAGAATGAAAGTCTTTTAAGAATGATGAAGTATGGAGCATAAATTATCTTGGCTTGCATTGTAAAATTTTTTTTATTGAAATGCTGATATTGGAAAACAATTTAAATTAATCAGCCTCTTAAATAAAACATAACCTCATAAATTGTAGTGTTTGTATATTTTGTAAAATTTATGTATAGAGACACATTTAAATTGTTTCGTAAACTAAAGTAATTGTTAAGTTAATTGTTATTGGCCTAAGACTCTTGAGTTATTAGTGTGATTAAAGTTATTTGTGTAAGACTAAATCTTGGTATAGGAACACATCTTTTTCTGCTTTCTATTCTTTAATTTCCTTCAACCAGACCCTAATAGAAATCCAAGTTCATTTATATGCCAACAGGTATGAGACCAGTGAGTTTGGGATAATTACAGGCAAAGTGGCGATTCAAACTTCTCACTGTTTTTTGGATATGAAAATGTATAAGAATAATGCAGCAACCCATCTCCATTGCTCCATCCTTTGGGTAATATTTCTGATGATGACTCACTGTTATTTTTTACTGTATTCTTCTAAATATTCTTTTGAAATATTTATTTTAAATTATTCCTGTATTCTATTACACAACTATTTTATTATTCAGAGAAATGAGGGAAGTTCTTCTATAAATCTGTCTTACACAGGGACTTCAGAGCTAGCTCTGGCGACTGTAGCTGTTTGATCACCTCCTACATCAATTCAGAAACCCAGAAAGAAATTGTCCCCAGACTTTTCTTGGATCCTACCTTTGCATTGTTCTGAGTGAAAGCCTTTCCTCTACTACCAGGGTCTTCACTGAATTAATTGGGAGTTTCTCCTGATATTTTTGCTCAATGTTACAAAATTCCCTATTTCCCACAACATAACTTATTAAGGGCTGAAACAAAAATTTTGTCTTGCTTTATTTTTAATAATATAGCTAGAAAGTCCTAGAATTATTTGATTACATCAGAACATCTCAGTCCCTCCAGCTCAGCAAAAATAGATACTAAAATAAGAAGTAACTCTGCCCAGTAGTACCTCCTCTTCCCCCAACCCCCTGAAAAAAAAAAAACAACAGACATTTGGGGGTAAGAGGAAAACATAAAGTACAGAGATAGAAGCCTATAGAATTGCCTAGGTTTACCATGTAGACCCTGCCATATTTTCAAAGTCTTGCTGGTATCAGGTGGCTGTTCTGATTAATAAGATGATGCAGAAATCTAATGTGTCAAATTCAAGGCTATTTAACATTATTTAAATTGACTATTAACACTAGCACAGTGGCTCATGCCTATTATTCTAGTACTCTGGGAGGCCAAAGCAGGAGGATCACTTGAAATCAGGAGTTTGAGACCAACCTGGACCAAAGCAAGACCCCATCTCTACTAAAAATAGAAACCTGGTGCACACCTGTAATCTCAGTTACTTGAGTCCAGAAGTCTGAAGTTACTAGAAGCTAGGCTAAGGCCATGGCACTCTAGTGCCTGTACCACAGCAAGACTGTCTCAAAACATAAATAAATAAATAAAATTAGCTATTTAAAGTATGCTACGTCTTTTCAAGTGGGATTTGAATTGGAGAAATCTGGGGTCAAAAATCAAAGACAAATCATTTGCATTTTATTAAAATTGAGTTACTGGTTCATTTGTCTATCCTTTGGCAAATTATTTCAGTGGTTTAAAAAAGGAATAATGGAAGATGGTGGCCGAGTAACAGCTTCCTTGCAACTGGGCTCGGTGAGACTGGGGAGAGAAGACTTCAGGCATCTCTGGCTGGCAAGATCTGCCCAGAAACATCCCTTTGGGGTCACAGGGAGACAGCGTGAGACTTCTGGACCCCCTGAGGAAGGCAAAAGCAGTGGAGATCTGGCAAGTGGTTGCATGTGTTCGTTCGGTCTAATCCTGCCAGCAGCTGTTGATTACAGCACCAGTGAGATTGCAAACTGGAAAGGCCTTACCTGTGAGCTGTTTGGCTTTCTTTTGGACTTGGCACTCGGTTGAACTGCCTTGAGAGAACTGGGGCAAGAGAGGTATTTGAGTGTTGTCTGGGGCTCCAGACTGAGCCACCGAGCCAGAAAGAGCTACCAGTGTTTGGTTGTGGGCTGTGTGGAGCCATCGTAGGAGAACTGCCCCGGCAAACTCCACCCTCAGGGTCGCAGAACAACCATCGGGCAGGAGCGAGTAATCTAGTGACTGAGCAGCCTAAAGGCGGGGACTGAGACGCCTTGCAGCCTTAGCCCTCGGGGCATTGGGTGAGCCCAGTTTCGGCACACTGGGTAAGTGAATAGCCACTTAAGGAGAGATCCCAGCCACAAGCGCTTTCCTGGGAAAGCTTCTGCTTAGCTCAAGTTTGCGATTTAAAGTGCCTTCTACACAGGCTGAGGAGGATTTAAGCTCTCCACCCTGCAGGGTTTGAGAAATCATTACAGGCCTCTGGTCTCCATTTTGTTCAGCTGTATCAACACTGCGATTAACATATCATACCCCTGAAGATCATCTCTTACCCAGACAATATCAGCAAGATATATATACTGCTTTGTTTCTTGGTTTTGTTTTGTTTTGTGGGTTTTTTGTTGTTGTTGTTTGTTTGTTTTCGTTATTGTTGTTTTATTTTTAATTTCAACATTTTCCTTAAAGATTTTA
>CAUYON010119079.1:0-13119 GCA_963573935.1 Arctocebus calabarensis
AAGGATCAAAAATGTTTTCATATAGTAAACGAGAAAATATCATGAACAGTATGTCAATCAGGTTGATAAAATATCTCAGATTGCATGTGAAGCCCCCACACTGTACCCCATGGTTGAATTAATGTACACAGCTATGATTCAATAAAAAATAAATAAATACATAAATAACAAAAAAATAAAATAAAATAAAATATTAATTGTTATGAATGTTATGAGGAAATAGAAATTTGTGGACAGAACGTTGATCTAAAAATCATAAAATCTGATTCACTTTGTAACCTTCTGATTGCCTTGAGCAAATCATTTTAATTTGGCCATGGCTTCTTCATTTGTATAATAAAGAAAATGAAGATGTAAAGAACTACGTGATCCACAATTTTTTTTCTAAATATAATTTTGTTAATCTAACAGAAAATTGGATATTTATAAGTGAAATTCTTTGAGAATATAATTTTCAATAGGGTGTTCATTTGTATCTGAGATCTATGTCAATCTTTAATGTGTGTGTGCCCTTTATCCTTCAAAATTATGTAGTAATTATATGGAAGGAGGTACAGATGTATAAACATATGATAAAGTAAACATAGCAAAACAATTGCTTTAAATCGAGGTGGTACATATATAGAGAGAAATATGCTCACTGTGCAATTTTTGATTTTTCTGTTTGCTTAGAAATTTTCATAGTAAAGTTATGGATAAAAGAGAAGCTTCTCCCTGAATAAATTCAAGATATTATTAGAAGAGAATTAAATTTTGTATGAGTCAGTCTTCTCTGGCTTGTAATACAAATACTTTGGAGTATATGAAACTACTAGTATTTTCAGATGGGACTGGTGAGGATATAAAATGTACAACCACTTCTGAGAACAATGAGGCACTTTCTTCAAAATTTAAACCTATAATTACTATAACCCAGCCATTCCTCTCCTACAGATCTACCTAAGAAAATAAAAAAGCATACTCCATACAAAAATGGATATTCCTAACAGCTTTATGTCTGAGAAACAAACACTGAAAACAACCTGAATGTCCATCAACTTGTGATGGATGCACAGTTCATCCAAGGGATTGAATGCTAATGCTAATCAGTAATAAAAAGTGATGAACTATTGATACATGCAACACTACAAATGAACTTGAAAATCACAATGCTGAATGAAAAAATCCAGGTAAATTTCATATTCTAGGCTTCCAGAAAATTCAAATTGAAAGCTTATCAATGAGTCCCTGGAGATCAGAGTGGAGAGAAGTTAGGTTGCACTATAAAAGGACACAAAGAAATCATTTGTTATAGGATCAAGTCATCCACGAAGAGCAACAATTTGATTTCTCTGTCCCCATTTGGATTGTCTTGACATCCTTCTCTCATCTGATAGCTTTGGCTAGGACTTCCAGCACTATGCTAAATAGTAGTGGTGACAGTTGACAACTCTGGTTCTTCCAACTTCAATGTTGGAAGACAGCAACACTTGTTTTTTTGGTTGTTGAATTTGTTTTTTTCGATCTTCTATCTAACGTGTTTCCTCATGTAGTACATGCTTTAGTCAACAGATAGTACAGGTTGTACTCTTTCTATTTCTCGGTAGGCCATGTGGTTTAATGTGAACATGTGATTGTCACTGTATTTTCGCAGTTGTGTTTGTAGGACAATGGACTGCCCCAAATAAATAAGAACTGGGGAGTATGCAGGTGGCAGAAAAATTGGATTGGAAAGGTTTAAAAAGTGGGCAAGAGATAGAAACAGGGTTCTTTCTGATGAAAATAGACTAAAGGCCAACAAACACATAAAAAATGCTCACTATCTCTAAGTATCAGAGAAATGCAAATCAAAACTACACTGAGATATCACCTAACCCCAGGAAGAATGGTTGACATCATACAGTTACAAAATAACAGGTGCCAGTTTGGATGGGGAGAGAAGGAACTCATAAATACTGTTGGTGAGACTCCAAACCAGTTCAACCTGGACAGGATGCAGTATGGAAATTCCTCAAAGAGCTAAAAGTAGACCTTCCATTTGATCCTGAAATCGTGTTACTAAGTATTTATTCAAAGGAAAAAAATTCTTCTATAAAGACATTTGTACTCAAATGTTTATAGAAGCACAATTCACAATCACCAAAATGTGGAAACAACCTATGTTTCCTTCAACACAGGAATATATCAGTATTAATAAATTCTGGTATATGTACATCATGGAATATGAGATTAAGCCATAAAAATATGGATATAATGTAAGTTTTGCAACAACCTGGATGGAACTGGAAACCATTCCTCTAAGAGGAGTACTATAAGACTAAAAATACAAAAATCACATGTATCCTGTACTAAATTAGAACTAGTAGATTGACATTTACATGCTCAAATATGTGGAAAAACTCAAAGAAATTCAATCAGGGTGGATAGGGTGGGGGGGAGCATTTGGGTAAATTCACACCGATGTGTACTGGTATATGACACACTACCTAGGTATGGGACCCACCTTATAAATGCAAACTATGGAATCTATTTGTACTCCCCATTAATCTGATTTATTTTTTTTTAAAAGAAAGAAATCTTTTCGGATGATAGAAATATGTGTTAACTTTTATTGTGGAGATTAGTTTTTCTTCGGTAGTGGCATATATTGAAAATTGCCAACCTTTACATTTTAAATACGCATATTTCATTATCTTCATGTAAGCCTCCATAAAATTACAAACAAAAGCAGAAGTTGGTCTTTTCAAGCATTCTTAAACACACTTAAAGAAATATCATGAGAACGATTATAAAATAAAGACTATTATAATAAGATATCATATGACAGTGCTTTCTCATGCAGAATAGCTTTATGACTTTCAAGCAGCCTTCATGAACATGTGCTGTACCTGGGGGGTATGCCAGCATCATAGCCAAGCTTTGTGGGTGCAACATGTGCAGTCACAGAAGATTCTATGCTTGGTTTAATGTTCTACTGTTGCCATCTTAAAATGCCTAAAAAGTTTTGAACAAGGGGCTCCTCATTGTCATTTGCCAATTATGTAGCTATTACTAGTCCCAATCATAAAATCTAAAGGAAAATTGGTAAAATTTAGCCTTTTGATAATAAAGAATAGATCTGATCTGAAAGTATCTCTGTCTGAATTTTAGACATGCTGTAAGTAACAAGATATGGAAAAGTCAATTGCAAGGTGCATTTTTTTGTTTCATTAGCAAGTAGAATGTTTACAGATTCAAAGCACATGCTAAACAAAGACTTCCCTAGCTAAACTAGGAAATAAGAACTATTGGGGCTCTGGATATTTAATGAGAAACCCCTAGCAGGTCAAATTTCTTTTTTTCTTCCTGTATTAGGGTATTAAATTATGCATCATTCCCCTGATGTGTGCTCAGTAGTTAGAGGCCACCTCTAAGAGTTATTAGAGAGCTGATGATGTACATGTTATTTGCTATGAGGCTTTACAGGGACAAACACGTTAAACTGTCCTCCACAGATTATTTTTTGTATCATAATTACTGAAACAGTCATGTACTGTATTGAAATTTCCAGGCAAAAACAAGAAACAGAGAACGATTGTAAGACTACTGACGTTATTCAGTATCTTTCTCCCTCCCTTTTTATTTTTACGAACAGGCATGATGAATATCAATAAACCAATCTTCTGCTATCAGCGGGAGAAGCTAATTAATAATGTATCCCTCAGTAACTTGCTGGAATTTCTTTGTGAACAAAAGCTTACCTTCTCTTTTCCTTCTCAATTTCTTCTCCTAATTTAAGAGTTTCAAGATTCTTTGCATATCATTGAGTAGAAACCCAAGGAAAAGCCCTTGGCTTAGCTACATAGAAACTAGCAAGTAAAATAACAAGTCCTGGGTCACTTGCTTGTTGTCTTACAGATAGATTCAGCTGCCTTATAAAGCCCATTTATAAAAAGTTCTAAGCCTTTGCTGAACAATGAAACTCCATCTTCACCACAGGAAAAATGCAGATAATAAAAAGCCAGAAGGAGGAGGTAAGTTGCTCACATTAATAACCATTGTTGGTCTTGCTAAAGGTAGATGTATAATAATGTGTATCATACTTCACATTTCAGCTCACAGGCAGATTGTTATTGAATAAACTAATGTAAACAAATTATAGATTGGAGTTATAACTCAGAGAACATAGGGTTGCAACGTGTCAACAAACACAGTCGATCCTAAGTCTAGTGTCAAATGTCCTAGAACATTTCACCAAAATGAATTTTATGCAATAAATATAGATAACTAATTCTACTATTGGAATAGGAATGACATTAAGTTGATTATTTGTTGATTGGCTGGGGTAGTTCTCAAGGCTTGTACTTGTAGACAGTTAAAGAAATGTGACTTGTGCTGGGTCATCCAGATTCAGAAAGAATTAGGAAAATCAAGACAATTTTTAAACTATCTCAGGACTTCCAGGTCACAGACATGTCTCCTTTGCCAAATCATGATTACGGTTACATGATTGCCAAATCTCTGATAACGGAAGTAATTCCATTGCCCCAGTCACTTCTTAAACCTATTAACATGGATTCTCTATACATTCAAAATAATGCTTTATGAAAAATCACTGAGATTTCTAGCTCAAGTAACATTTGGCAACACGACTAAAATGAATGTTATTTGTGATTTCTAACTTCTAATTTGTTTTTTATAGTCATTTTATTTTTTAAAACTTTACTTTTATTAAATCAATGTTTATCCTGCCATCTTGGAGTAAACTCTCTCTCTCTCTCTCTCACACACACACATACACACAAGCAGAAAGTTGTAAATTTTAGAAGTAAATTTTCCTTCCCAAAGGCAGAAAGTGTTTGTTCTTCCTAGACATGAGGCTATGGAAGGAGTCTGTTCAGTCTCTTTGATAAGATCAGACATGTAGAAAGGGAAAAATTCAGATTGCCGGAATATGAAAGTACATGGATGAAGCCTACCTCTGGTCTTGTTTCTCCTCTAGTTTTAAAGACCAAGATGTTTATTTCCACTCCAATAACACTGTATGCAATAGGACAGTAAAAAAACAAATACTTAAGAAAAGAATCAGGTATAATGAAATTGTTTTACATTGTTTGGAGAAAGGATCCAAGACTTAATAAAGAAGACTTAATAAAATTCCTGACTTTATCATGCTGACCTCAGCTTGGTTTTGTCTAAACAAAGTTTCTCAATCATGTCACTGTTGGTATTTTGAGCCTGTTAATTTTTTGTCTTGTGCATTCTAGAATATTTGGCAGCATTCCTGGGCTCTATTCATTATAGTTGTTGCTTGGTATTCAAGGGGTTGTTTTCTGAACACTTTCCATATACCAAAAATCCATAGATGGTCAAGTCCCTATTTATATAAAATGGTATTGCATTCACATATAACTTATGCATATCTTCTCGTTTTCCCTAAATTATCTCTAGATTATTTATAGTAATAATTTAAATGCTATGTAATTCATTGCTCTACTTTATCTTTTATACTCATTTTTTATTGTTGTATTGGATTTTTAAAAATATTTTAAACAGAGCACTGGTGATACAGAAGGCAAATAGGGTATGCCAGTAGCAGCTCCCCAGTCCGGTAAGTCATGACCACTAAAACTGTCTCCTTTGCTAAATGGCCCCTTGGGAAAGCTGAATTGCCCACCAGTTGAGAACCACTGCCTTCGACAGTTCTGCCTGGAAGGTCACTCGGCACAGTGTCCCCACAGGGTACCTTCACACAAATTCTTTTCTCTTCTTGTCTTGATCTTCTTCAGATATACACCACATATGTAAGTTTTCCTTTCAGACATTTCAAATTATTTTTTAAATAGGAAGAGTTGAAAACTATACTACTATACATCTTTATAAATTTTTTTAAATATGACCAGAATATTTTTATTTCAAAGAGAATTTTGATGCCTGTTATTCCATTAACCAGAAACAAGTCCTGTTAACACTTTATAACATTCCAAACCTTTTTCCAAGTGTATCACATACACACACGCATGCATACATATATCATAGATATATTCATATTACCTATCTGATAAAATTTAAAATAATTATAAAATTAGACCTAATTAATTTTTATGAATAATGGATCATGTAATATATAACATTTTATAATCTGCTTTTCTTACTCGTCATGGGAGTATTTTTTCCCATATCAAAAATGCTCATCTATAATATTATTTTTAGTGGATAACTTGAATTCTTTCATACAGATCTACCATGATTCATTCAACTGGATCCTCACTCTAAGATATTTAGGGTTTTTTTAGTAAATTGTTTTGATGTTTAACAAAACACAATGATGAATAATATGTTCATCTGGAGGATAAAATAGTTCCATCAGTATTGATTACATTTTCAAGATAATTTTTTTTTCAATATTAATTTAACTAATATTTTCTAAGCAGTTACATTTTTTTTATGAGACAGAGCCTCATGCTGTTGCCCTGGGTAGAGTGCTGTGGCATCACAGCTCACAGCAACATCCAACTCCTGGGCTTAAATGATTCTCTTACCTCAGCCTCCCAAGTAGCTGGACTACAGGCGCCTGCCACAGCACCTGGCTATTTTTTGGTTGTAGTTGTCGTTGTTTGGCAGGCCCAGGCTGGATTCGAACCCACCAGCTCTGGAGTATGTGGTTGGTGCCTTAGCCGCTTGAGCTTCAAGGCCGAGCCAGCACTTACATTTTGAGAAGTGTGCTATCCATTAAATAAGTTCTAAAAGTGAATATGGAAGATTCCTTTCCAAAAAGAGTTTTCAATTTTTAAAGTTGGGTACAAATTACTAAAACACATTGCAAAGTAAATTAGCACCCTAAGAGAAGTATAATCTAGAGAAAATGAAAATAAAGATGACACCTAGGGATACTAGTTAAACAATCTCCTCAGGACTCTTTGCAGAGTGCTGTACCCAGATTGGGCCTGCTTCTTTGGGACATGTTGAAAAGCTTCCAGCTTTAAATTAAGACTCCAAAATTCCCTTCTCAATTTTAGTAATGTTAAGAGCATAGCAGATAGACCCATTAATTTCTCTCAAGTGGCATTAAATTTCAAAGCACTTAATCAGAGTTGCCTACTTATTGGTCAATATTCAGTGCAAATTGTCTAACATTATGTCTCCTATAAATAACTCTTTGCTCTTCACAGAAGAAGGTGATTAACAATATTACTAGCTACCTTTTATAGGAAAGAACTTAAGGCACAGAAACTTAAGGCACTGATTTTTCAAGAGAAGTGTGAGAACTAACTCTACATCCTTATTTTAAAACTAGCTATTCTCAGGGCAAATGTCATTTAAAAGTTATGACCTAATAAGTTTAAATTACAACTGAATGTATCTTGCATCAGAATCTGGCTTGACTATGAGCTAAAGGCTAGCTAACTTTATTATGAAGACAACCAGTAGAGAAAAGTTTCATGTGTAAACTTTGCCTATAAAAACCCTGAGTAATCCCAATTTTAGTTATAAAATGAGCTGTACATCAAAAAAATTGATGAAGAATAGAAATCTCTGTTATTTTGTTCATTTTACTAATATGAACAACAAAGAAGTTAGGAGAAAAATACAAGGTATCTACCCGCTGATCATTGAAACCAGAAATACCAAATCGAAAGAACCGAATGATTTATTTAGTTAAGCAAGATGAACAGAAAAACAAACAAAAAAGTTATGCAATTATAATACACAAAATTTTCAAAACAGAAGATTGAAAAACAGAAGTTTATCATCTTGTACCTAAGATTTGCAGACATGGTATATTTTAGAAGAGTAATATCCAACATAGACACAGGCAATGCTAAAACCAAAGAAAGTTGATTAACAAAGGATAGTTGATGTTTAAATATACCTCTGGCTCTGGTAACCTGTTTAAATTCATGCTGATGTTGATGTTTACCATTATAAGTTTTAATTAATACTAAAAATTACTAATTTTTAATAGTGTTTATTCTCAATGTGAAATAGCATCTATGGGTAACCTGTTGGTTTAAACCACAAGACAATAATCATCTTGCCACTGCAAGCTAATTTAATGGTTTGCAAGAGAAATAAAATAGCTCCTAATGTGTTGACTTTATACCAGGTTATAGATTTTCCTTATATATATATTCCATTTGTTTTATTAAACTGATTCATAGGTATTTTTTACTTTTTATAATTATTATAAATGGGATTGCTTTCTTGATTTGTTTTCACATTGTTCACTATTGGCATACATCTCATCTTCTTAATTTTGATCTCATTACTCATTATTGGTTTGTTGAGTTTTCCATTTCTTTGTGGTTTGATCTTAGTAAGTTGTATGTATCTTGTAATTTACCCATTTCTTTTAGGTTTTACAATTTGCTGGAGTTGTTCATAATAGTCTCTAAATACTATTGCTTATTTAAGTTGATTATTTATCATGCAATTTTACTAAATGTTTATCATTTCCAACAATTTTTTTCATGGAGGCTTAGGTTTTTTCTAGGTATAAGATCACACCATCTATGAACAAGTATAATTCAATTTCTTCCTTTCCAAATTTGATGTCCTTATTTCTTTCTCTTGTCAAATTACTCTGGTGAGAACTTCCAGTGTTACTTTAAATAACACTAGAAAGTGAACTTCTTTGTTTTGTTCTAGCCTTTTCAGAAAAGGTCTTTATCATTTTCCCTTTCAGTATGATGTTAGCCATGAATTTATCATAGACGACCTTTGTTATTTTGAGAGATGTGGATTTTCATGTATCATATAGAGATGTTGGATTTTATCAGATGCTGTTTTATCATCTGCTAGGATAATTATATGGTTTTTGTTCTTCATTCTGTTAATGTGATATATTGCATTTATTGCTTTGTGAATGTATGTTGAACATTCCTTGTTTTCCTGGGATGACTCCCATTGAATCATGGTGAATGATCTTTTTAATACATTGTTGCATTCAGTTTGCTAGTATTTTGATAAGGACTTTTGCATCTATGCTCGTCAATGATATTGGCTTGTGGTTTTCTTTTTAGATGTATCCTTTTCCAGTTTTGGTATCAGGGTGCTATTGGTCTCATAAAATGCATTAGAAAGTAATTCCTCTCCTTCCATTTTTTGTAAGAGTTTGAGTAGGATTGGTATTACTATATTTTTGTTGTTGTTGTTTGTTTGCTTGTTTTAATATTTGGTAGAATTCAGCAGCAAATCAGGTCTTAGGGTTTGTTTTGATACAAAACTTTTATTACTGCTTTGATCTCATTAGTAGTTACTGGTTTGTTGAGGTTTTTTATTTTTTCATGGTTCAAGCTTGCTAAGTTGTGTATGTCCAGGAATTTATCTATTCCTTTTAGGTTTTTCAATTTGTTGGCATAGTTATTCATAATAATCTCTAATGATTCTTTGTATATCTGAGGTCTCAGTTGTTATGTCTGTTTCATTTGATTTTATTTATTCCAGTCTTCTCTTTATTTCTCTTACTTGAATAGTTGTATGTCAGTTTTATTTTTAAAAGAAATTTTATTTTATTTTTCTTTTATATTTGCTTTGTGTCTCAATTTTATTTTATTTTTTCTGTTTTATTTTTTTTTCCTTTGTAGAGAGGGGTCTTATTCTGTGTCCCAGGTTAGAGTTCAGTGACATCATTATGGCTTACTGCAATCTCAAACTTCTGGGCTCAAGTGATCTTCCAGCCTCAGTCTCCCATGTAGCTGGGAATATGAACATACGCCACCATGTTTGGCCGATTTTTCTATTTTTTGGTAGAGATGGGGTCTTGTTCTTGCACAGGCTGGTCTTGAACTCTTAGCCTCAAGTGATCATCCTGCTTCAGCATCCCAGAGTGCTAGAATTACAGACCGGACCCACGGCACCCAGTTGCTTTGATCGTCTCTTATTTCTTTCCTTCTATTAAGTTTGGGTTCATTCTTGCTTCCTAGTTCCTTGAGTGCATTAGGTTGTTATTTTGAAGTGTTTCTACTTTTTTGATACAGGCATTTACTGCCATGAACTTCCCTCTCAGTACTACTTTTGCCATCTCACCCAGATTTTGATAGGCTATATTTTAATTTTATTTCAGGAATTTTTAAAATTTCCTTTTAATTTCTTCTTTGACTCATTGATCATTTACTTTCCATGCGCTTGTGTATTTTTCAAGTATACTCTTTTTATTGATTTCTTTTTTTATTTCATGGTGGTCAGAGAGGATACTTGAAATGATTTCTATTTCTTTCAGTTTTTATAGACTTGTTTTGTAGCCTAAGATGTGATCTCTTGTGGAAAATGTTCCATGTGATGATGAAAAGAATGTATATTCTGGAGTGGCACCTGTACTCAAAGGAGTAGGGTGCCGACCCCATGTTATAGGAGGTGGCAGGTTAAAACCCAGCCCTGGCCAAAAATTCAAAAAAAAAAGAAAGAAAGAAAGAAAGAATGTATATTTTGAATAACTTGGGTAAAAAAGTTCCATAGGCATGAGTTAGGTCTGTTAGATCTAGTGTGTAGTTTAACTCTGCTTTTCATTGATTTTCTTTCTGGACCATCTATCCATTACAGAGAATGGGACATTAAAGTCTTCAACCATTATTGTACATTAGTCTCTCTCTCCCTTTAGTTCTATTGATGTTTGCTTTACATATTTTGGGGGACCCAATGTTGGATGCATAGATATTTATAATCATTACAGTCTCTTGCTGAATTGACCCATTATAAGAGGTCAGACATTTATGTTTGTAAACTCGTTGTAGAAAAAGTGCTATATAAGTCATTGATGTATGTTAATTCAGTCATTTATACAGTACTACTCTTGTTCATTTGATGACCATAGTGATATCCAGCAATGAGGTATACGGCACCTTTTCTAGGATGAATTCTTGAACTGACTTACCAGACATTGGACAGAGACCTTTCTTGTTGATCTTTACAAACTTTGATTGTAGTCTACTTCATCTAATACGAATAGAGCTACTTCTACTCTTTTTGGTTTCTAGTTGCAGGGAATATTTTTGTCCATCCCTTCACTTTCAGTCTATGTGTATCTTTGTGGGAGAAATGGGTTTCTTGAATGTAGTATATAATTGGGTGTTGTTTATTCATTCAGCCACTCTATGTCTTTTAATTGGAGAACTGAGACCATTTAAATTCAATGATAGTATTAATAAGCAATGGTATTATTAATAAGCAAGGATTTGTGTTTGGTTGTGTGTTTTCTGGTCATTTTGAGACTCTTTTGTTCCTTAATTCTTTTTTTAATGTCTCCCTCAGTAGTTAAGTGAATATCTCTGGTACTTAGGATTAATTTGTTCCTTTTTATTTTTAGTGACTATACTATAGGTTTTACACTGCGATTACAATAAGCCTCACAAAGAAACCCCACATTTTATAGATAAAACAAATATTTTAAAGTGATAACTGCTTATCTTAAAATACAAATAACAGAAACAAAGGCAAAAAACCACACAATGTACACTTTAACTCCATCCCTTCACTTTTTACTCTTAATTGTCTCAATTTACATATTTTAAATTAACTGTTAATGGGTTGCAGTAGGTTTATTGTTTTTTTTATTTATTAAATCATAGCTGTGTACAATACTGCAATCAAGGGGTACAATGTGCTGTTTTCATATACAATCTGAACTATTTTCGTCAAACTGATTAACATGGCCTTCCTGGCATTTTCTCAGTTATTATATAAAGACATTTGTACTCTGCATTTAGTAACATTCGCCTGTACCCATCTAAGATGCACCATAGGTGTGGCCCCACCAATTACCCTTCCTCCACCCTAACCCCACCCCGCCCCTCCACTCCCTTGCCCCTTTCCCCATATTCTTGTGCTATAGTTGGGTTATACCCTTCATACGAAACCTATAAATTAGCTTCATACTAGGGCCGAGTACATTGGGTACATTTTCTTCCATTCTTGGATACTTTGCTAAGAAGAATATGTTCCAGCTCCATCCATATAAACATGAAAGAGGTAAAGTCTCCATCTTTCTTTAAGGCTGCGTAATATTCCATGGTATACATGTACCACAATTTATTGATCCATTAGTGGATCAATGGACACTTAGGTTTCTTCCATGACTTACCAATTATGAATTGGGCTGCAATGAACATTCTGGTACAGATGTCTTTCTTATAATGTGATTTTTGGACTTCTGGGTATATACCTAGTAAACAAATTATAAGATTGAATGGCAGGTCAATTTTTAGATCTCTAAGTATTCTCCAAACATCCTTTCAAAAGGAACATATTAGTGTGCATTCCCACCAGCAATGTAGAAGTGTTCCCTTTTCTCCACATCCACACCAACATCTCTGGTTTTGGGATTTTGTTATGTGGGCTAATCTTACTAGAATTAGGTGATATCTCAAAGCAGTTATGATTTGCATTTCTCTGATGATTAAGGATGGTGAGCATTTTTTCCTATGTCTGTAGGCCGTGTGCCTATCTTCTTTAGAGAAGTTTCTCTTTAAGTCTTTTGCCCATCCTGAGATGGGATCACTTATTCTTTTCTTGCTAATAAGTTTGAGTTCTCTGTAGATTCTGGTTATTAAACCCTTGTCAGAGGCATAACCCGCAAATATTTTCTCCCATTCTGAGGGCTGTCTGCTTGCTAAACTTACTACATTCTTGGCTGTATAGACGCTATGTAGTTTGATCAGGTCCCAGTAATGTATCTTTGATACTGCTTCAATGCCTGGGGAGTGCTCCTCATAAAATATTCACCCAAGCCGATTCCTTTAAGAGTTTTCCCTGCACTTTCTTCTAGAATTTTTATAATTTCATGTCTTAAGTTTAAGTCTTTAATCCAGTGAGAGTCTACCTTAGTTAATGGTGAGAGGTGTGGGTCCAGTTTCAATCTTTTAGAGGTCACTAGCCAGTTAACCCAGCAGCATTTGTTAAATAGAGAGTCTTTTCCCCACTAAATGTTTTTAATTGGCTTGTTAAAGAACAAGTAATGGTAAGTAGCTGGATTCATTCTCTATTCTGTTCCAAACATATACCTCTCTGTTTTTGTGCCAGTACCATGCTGTTTTGATCACTATCGATTTATAGTAGAGTCTCAGGTCTGGTAGCCTGAGTCCTCCTGCTTTTTTTTTTATTTCTGAGTAATGTCTTGGCTATTCGAGGTTTTTTCTGATTCTATATAAGACGAAGTATTATTTT
>CAUYON010119080.1:0-12676 GCA_963573935.1 Arctocebus calabarensis
AGAAACGGAGAGAGCTTCTCTCTCCCCACTAGAATTTTCTCCCTCTAACAGATGCCTTAATGTTTTCTGTATTCTTTTCTTTCTTTTCTGTGAATAAATTCTGTCTTACAAAAATTAAAAAAAAAAAAAAAAAAAAGAATAACTTCAATAAAGGAAAAAAAAAAAAAAGATTCATCTTTAAAAAAAAAAAAATTTTTTTTACACTCATGTCACTCTCATGTTCATAGCCACGATAGTCAAGAGCTAGAAAAATCCCAAGCGTCCATTGACAGATGAATGAATGACTAGATGTGATGTATTCGCGTTATTCAGCCTTGGGGAGGGAGGAAATCCTGACACATGGCACAGCGTGCGTGAGCCTTGAAGACACCACCAAAGTGAGATGAGCCAATCACAAGAGGACAGATGCTATGTGATTCCTGGGATGGGAGGTCGCCGAAGTCATCAAATTCACAAAGACAAAGGAAGAAGAGTGGATGGCCAGGGCAAGGAAGGGGGAAGTGCTGTTCAATGGGCATAGAGTTGTAGTTTTGCAAGATGAAAAAGTCCTGGAGCTCAACCTCACACCAGCGTGGACTTAATGCTACTGAATTGTGTACTTAAAAATAGTTAACTATAAGGGTGTCTGTAAAGTTTGTGTGTAATTTAAAATAGCCCACGAACTTTATGGCCACCCTGTATTTTACCACCATTTTTTGCACTTTTAAAAAACATCTATCCTCTGCAAAGACTCTTGAGACCCCATGGGGAGGTTTGATTTTCCATGTCCAACTGTCCAACCGCAGCCCTTTGCCCATGCTGACCCCAGTCACCAGGTAACTGCAGTTTCAGCAAATGTCAGGCCACCTGGGGGAGCACAGCCTGCCTCTTACTGGCCTCTGTGCCCACAGTCCTGGCTCCACCCAGCTGTGGGGACTCTGAGGTTGTCACCAGGAGGCATCAGGCCTTCCCCTGCTGGTTGGTATGATCACAGCTCTGGGGAGACTCCACCTAACTCCTCCACGATTGGTGAGTTATTTATAAAGAATTGGCTTGACAGCTCGAACACTGTCCCCTCAAGACATGGAGATAAATACAAACATATTGAGCATCCCAAAGCAATCTCATGATTTACAAAGACGTTAACGAGACCAACCCTACCCAGCTTTACACTGGCCCTCCTCCACCTCCTTCAGCTTCCTCCCCTTATCAGGATCTGCAATCCACAAGCCCATAAATGTTGGGCTAGCACCTGCCCAGGGCGTCAGGGATGTCAGCCATGGGGATGAAAGTGTCCATCTAAGAAGCTCGGAGGTGCCTCATGGTGACAGATGAATGGAAGACAGGGCAGTAGGTTTTAATTACCGGACTGGTTTGGGAAACTGGAGCGGGCACAGCCTCAAAGGGCAGGAGGACAGAGGAGGCTGGGAGGTTCTAAGACCAGGCCCTATCCCTGTGCCTCTCCTCTCCCTGAACCACTAATGCCCCCAGTGCTCGTGTGGGGGCCTCATGCTGAGGAGGGCACTGAGTCTCAGGCTGAGTCCTTGCACCGGCTTACAGCTCCCAGTCCCACGCTACCTCCTCCCCAGCCCCAGGGTCAACCGGCTGGCCTGGACTTGGCTTGTAAAGAGAAACTAGCTAGTGTCCCAAAGAAAGGAGAGATATAACCTAGAGATAGTCAAGAAACTAGTGAAGCAATATGGTTGGAGTTAAATATAAATGAGAATCTTAGCTAAGGTTACCCACAAGGTCTAGCAGGATTTATGGGAAACCTCCAGAGAGAGATGAAACTTTACTAACTTATATTGATCGGAACTTATGCAACTCCAGGTACTGTGCTAAATACTTTTTTTATTTTTTAGAGACAAGGTCTTGCCCTGTTTTCAAGGTTGAACTGGAACTCTTGAGCTCAAGCAATCCTCCTGCCTCAGCCTCCCGAGTAGCTGAAACTGTAGTCCATGGCACATGGACTATCTCATTTAATCCCCCAGTGACACTGTACAGTATGTTTATGGTCTCCACTTTCTAGCTAAAGAAATGAATGCATGGAGAGGTCAGGTGACCTACTCAAGGACCTGTGTGATATCAAGATGAGGACACATGTGGGCAAGCTGGATGGAAACCATCATAAATCAAGACTGGAGCTGCAACCCTAGTTCCGTGGGCGCTGTGGACACATGTGCTAGTCATCATCAGGGATGAGCCTTGTCTATAGTCATCACCAGCAGGCTGAGGGTCCAAAGTCAGAATTAAAATAGTGTCTAGGCACAAACACTTGCAGCACCAAGAGTAAGGGTGCAGAGGGGAAACTGCTCTCTCCCCTAACCCAGAAGACGGGCCCAGCAGTGCGGCTGAGTTGACAGCACCCAGGGTGCCTGAGTAACACTGCTGCCGCCAGAGAAGACAGACTGCTCCCCCAGGTCCACTCTCACATGCTCCAGAGCAACACGCAGAGGGTGTGCAATCTTGTAGTTGAGACATCCATGACCTTTGAGGAAGAGAGAAGATAATCCCTTGGTAAGAATCTTCAACCTGCCCCTTCTCAGGATCTGAGACCCACTTGAAAACATAGGCTTAATTTTTAATAATATTTCAATAGAACTTGCAGTGAAAAAGACCAAAAGCATCGTAAAGTGGATATTGGGAAAATAAACTCAGATTATTTCGGCCCTGGAGATGAGCTACTCTGCTTTTAATACCCAACATACATTCTGTGGGATCCCACCATTGGCCAGGTGCTGTGCTGGGCACTAGGGCTATTTAATGTCAAATGAGGCCTGGGCTCAGCCCTCAAGGTGCTCAGTTTCAGGGGAGGCAAACAGAAAAATAAGTCTGCACAGGACTTTAAGAAGTGCCATGATGTAAGGCACCAGGGCTGCAGGGGCTCAGAGGGGGTGCGTCCTGGCCGGGGTGTGCCAGCGCTGACCTGGAGGCTAGAATTGGAACACAAGATGCTATTTGGGAGGCTCAAAGTGTGCCATAGAAGAGTGGAAAAGTGAGACAGGGAAAGAGAAGCAGACGGGGAAGGGCACGCTATCATCCTCCTACCATGTGGGATCCTGCTGGGAAGCCCGGGGGCCAGTGTGGGACACCCTCCCTGGGTTATCCCGCCAGGACCAGACAGTTGCCTATTTAAGCACCAACTCTCACCAGTCCCCCAGTCCCAAGCCAAGCCTATGCCCAAAGGACTTTAATTCGCTGGCATTTCTGACCTGCCACACAGGGGGCAAAGCTGGCTCTTCTGGCAAGCAGAATCCCTCAGGGGGATGGAGAAGCCCACGTGGCCACTGGGCGGCCACCAGTGTGCGCTGGAGGGTGGAAGTGGGCAGACATAACAGGTGCTCATGGTGACTGCCCAAGGGTCAGACAGCTCCCCAGCTATGTTTTTAAGGGATTGTCTTGCCTCTTAGACTAGAACATAAGCCTGACCAAGGACAATGGCCACTCCTCCACCTCTCAGGGTTCAGTCACACAGTATTGCCCTGTGCCAAGTGTCAGAGCAGGAGGCCGACATGCAGAATTTCCCTAATGACTCTGTGCTGCAGAGACAGAAACGGACCTGAGGGCTGCTGCATGGGGGTTGCCCGTGCTGAGAGCAGCACAACCCACAGGCCTTCTATGTGAACAGCACTTAGGACCTACTAGGGTTGTACAGATCACAGCCTGTGCAACCACAAGCAGGGGCCCTGCCCTGTGTGAGAAAGGTGATGCCACCTGCCAAACATCCCACCACTCACGGCAGCAGACTGGAACGCTCACCCGTCCTCGGCCCCTTTGCCAGCATAGCTTGGGGAATGCACTCCAGAACAGCACAGTGTTCCAAAAGAAAGCCCATCTTAACTCTTTCAGTCCCTGGGGGAAGCTGCTGAGTCATCTGGCTTTATGGGTTACAGGATTTGCACATGTAACCAAGACAAAACCAGACCCAGGCAGGGGGCGGCGTGAGTCATGCGACAAGACTCAGGCAAGTGGGCCGCGAAGAGCAGCGTTCTTTAGAATACAGAAAGGAAGCTGAAACGCTGTGAAGGCAAATGGGTTCAGGAAAAAATCAGGGAGGTTTGGAAAGAGGGGCCCACGTCACTCCCAAGGAACTCGGAGCCCTGCTGACACAGGAATGCCTTTGACCTGGGATCCTAGTAGATAATCCTCTTTTGGGGCCATTGCTGGGAGTGGAGTGTCATGGTTAGAGGTTACAGAGTAATCCCCAGGATCTGGGCACAATCTGATGTTAACCTCCCTCTGGCAAGAACTTCCAGCAGAACCAGCCTGATTCCAATGGAGGGTCAGTGCGGGCAGTTGCCCACCGCTACTGACCACACGGGAGCACCAGTGTCAGGGAGCGAGGCTTGTCTAGCCCAAGCAAACACCCCCTCCTGCTCTCATGGGGAAGAGCCCCTGCTCCTGGCTTTTAGGAACCCTCATGTTCAGGAGTGTACTCCCAGTTCAGTGAGGGACCCTGCTGCTCTGGCCCCGAGCTGGTTATCTCAAGGGCTGAGCTCCTGGATTGCCACTTCCCTCCTGCTTCATCAGTTTTTTCTCAGCTCTCACACCTGCACTGGGGCAGGCTTCTGTGTTCGCTGTCTCCATCTCTCAACCCCTCCAAATAAGTCCCCAGCCTCACTAGCCCAGTAAGATCACTGCTGTCAAGGTCACACTTGAGCTCCACATGGCCAATTCAAGGGTCCCCTGCATGCTCCTCTCTCCTTCCCAGCAACCTTCCCCAGTGGACACACCTTCCTGCAGATACACCTTCCTCCCCTGGCTCCTAGGGCCCCTTCTCGCTCTTTTTAGGACTTCAGAGGAAGCCGGCTCTGCTCTGGGCCACCTTCCTTTCCTCTCCACAAGTTCCTCCCAGATAACCACATCCTATCTCAGGATCTAAGTGCCTCTGATTGGACTCCCTTATCTCTTTCTCCTGCCCTATGTCCTCCCAGAAGTCCAGATCTCTGGACACCAATGCCTGTTGACAAGGTAAGAATGCTCTCCAGCTTAAGGGAGCCAAACAGAATTCTTTATTTCCCTCCCTGCCCTGCAGCCTGTGTCTTCCTCATCCAGGAACCTTCACCACCAGCCACCAGCTTTTCAAACCAAACACACACCTAGGAGGGCTCATTCCCACCTGCAGTCTCCTACTTGAGTCCTGCTGTATCCCCTCTGCCACGCCGCCCTGCTCTCTGGAGAGCTCCAACCTGGAGGGCCTTCCTGCCTGATGCTTGGTCCTTCAGTCTACTCTCAACAGCTATGTTAGAGGAACTCTTTAAAAAATAAAACACACACATTGAATATGCTACTCTCAACCTAAAATCCAAGACTTGCCACCATATTTAGAATCACTGATCAACCCTGATCACTGCCCTCAGGATCTTCTGTCCCTACCCGCCCCTGGACTCACCTTGTTCACCCCTCTCCATCCCCTAGTCTGTTTCCACCCTTTCCCTTCCCCCCCTTCCCCGGGGCCTTTCCTTGACATTGACTCCCCGCCCCTCAACCTCTATGTCCTCTCCCAACCCATACTCTCTATTATGGCTCTTATTTTAATTCTCTGAAGAGCTCTTAATGCTATCTCATCTGCATTCTTGTTTATTGTTTGTTTATCTTTGCCAGTGCTTGGAGCACTGAACATAGAGTGAATTAAGAATGAATCCTCAGCCAGGCCCTGTAGCTCAAGCCTGAAGTCTCAGCTACTTGGTAGGCTGAGGTGGGAAGATCACTTGAGCCCAAGAGTATGAGGCTGCAGTGAGCTACAGGGAGCCCACTGCACTCCATCTAGACCCAAATAAGGGGCATTTGAGTCCTGCAGTCTCTTTCAAAAATGGGCATCCCCAGGAGTTTTCTGAGAGCCAACCTGCCAATAAGAACAATGAGATTATGATTCTTCTCTCTCCAAAGACCAGTAAGGTGAAAGTCAAGGACAGTTCTTGCCAGTTCCTCCTCTCAATCAGTCTTATCTTTGCAATTAGAACATTCTACATTGCAGCATCAACCAGTGACACCAGGGATGACAGAGAATCCAGGGTCCCATTTTACAACCCTCAGACTCAAACTTCAAAGAAATGTTTATTTCTCCCTTGACCCTTGACTCTGGTAGCTGGCCACCATGTGCCAAATAGCGAGGAAGAGCTTCCCAGCTTTGCCTATTGATAAACTACATCAGTTTCTTTCACCAGGATTTGGATTTTGACCATTTTCCTATAATTTTGTGTCAGGCTTATATTTCAATAAGAAAACCAATTTGATAGATGGGCATTGTGGTGAGCACCTGTAGTCCCAGCTACTCAGAAGGCTGAGGCAAGAAGATCACTTAAGCCCAAGAGTTTGAGGTTGCTGTCTTGGCACCCACAGCACACTGGTTAAGGTACCAGCCACATACACTGAGGCTGGTGGCTTTGAACTCAACCCAGGCCTGCTAAACAACAATGACAACTGAAACAAAAAATAGCTGGGCATTGTGGCAGGTGCCTGTAGTCCCAGCTACTTGGGAGGCTGAAGTAAGAAAATTGCCTAAGCCCAAGAGTTTGAGGTTGCTGTAAGCTGAGACGCCTTGGCACTCTACCCAGGGTAATAGTATGAGACTGTGTCTCTAAAAAAATAAAAAGAAAACCAATTTGAGGCCAAAAGGATAGGACTTAAATACAGGCATTAAAGAAATTCAATACATGAAGAGTTTGTGAGGAAGATAATAATTCAGAAATCGAAGTGGGTGGATTGCTTGAGCTCAGGAGACCAGCCCAAGCAAGAGCAAGACCCTGTCTCTATGAAAAATAGAAAAACTAGCCAGATATTGCGGGGGTGCCTGTAGTCTCAGCTACTTGGGAGGCTGAAGCAAGAGGATGACTTAAGACCAAGAGTTGGAGGTTGCTGTGAGCTAGACTGAGGTTATGGCACTGACCCAGGGCGACAGAGTAAGACTCTATTTCAAAAAAAAAAAAAAATTTTTTTTTCAGAAGTCAGAGAGCCCAGAGTTGTACAATGTTGTTAAAAACATAATGCTGCTGTTGTTCAAATGGACAAACTGTGTATGCAAGGAGCACAGCAATAATCAGAAAGAAGGACTGGGCTTATGAAATGGAAATATCTAGGGCCTTCCTGGCTAGAGACATGTTTTGCCCTCTGGTGTCAGGTGACACTCTCAGACCCCATGTAACCTGCAGCTATAGTCTATAGGCCTTCTCCTTACAATTCAGACTTTAAAGTTGTTTATTTTATAATACGCATTGACTTAAAGCCTGATGAAGAAGGCAAAATTCATGTTACACTAAATATTAATATTAATGATCAACTTTTCTCTCTCATTCTATTCCACATGAGAATTTTGTGAATCAAGGATGGATTATGATGAAGTCTTGCTAGAGCATATGGCCACCCCTGAGTGGCTGGGGGACCAGGTAATTCATTGTGCACAGAGCCCATGGAGAAGGACCTCTCCTCTCACCTGTTAAAGCATCTCCCATCCTACTTGGCTGCCCTGGGTCAGGCCCTCCTCACCTCTTGCCAGGTGATTCTCACTTGCACCCTTCTCACCTTCCCCTTCCTTCTCATCCCATGTCCAAGCTATTCCAGCCAATGGGCTGCTTTGTGTCTGCTCAGCTTTTTTCCGGTTCTCTCTTCTTCTGCCCCATTTCCCCTCCCCAGCTTACTTCTTGTTCATGAAATGCAATGTCATTGTCTCTGTCATTGTCCTCGAGGCTTCCAGGACCTCAGACTTTGTTCTGGGCCTCTCCTCCCTAAAGCACATAATGGTGTGCCTAAGTCCCCAGTCAATTATTTGGTGGTCCACCTGCCAAGCTGACTGTGAGCTTCCTTAAGAGCAGGGGCAGGTGGTTTCTGGCACACAGCAGTCATTCAGCAAATGCTAAATGAAAGAATGGATGAGGTAGGGCATGTGTTTCAGTTATAATCTAAACTTCTTTGAAAGTGCCAGCTCCTGTCATCTGGGTCAAGAAGAACAATGGGCAAGATGTTGGTGTCCAAGCCTGGTGCAGCATTAGAGGGAAGGGAGATGAGGTCTCAGGGTCACCATGGATCTGTGCACAGAATCAAGAAGAGAAATTTCCTTTATGATGCCAAACGTGGAGCCGTTAACTCGGTAAAAAGCTCTGATGGCCATTCCAGAAAGAGTTTCCATAAGGAAGACAAGGTTCCTGACATATATACGAGACCAGATAATTAAATCTGTGTGTACCATGTGTTTACCTTGGCAGCACTGTACAAACAGCTTGGTGAGGTATAACAACTTTGGTATACCAGTGTTTCACATCTGCGTTCATGTCAACGTGTGGTGGTGTCTTACTGAGGGGTATTCATTATTGTTGTTCTGTGTTTTTGTGTGCCATCACAAGAACATTGGAGCTTGAATTAGAGCAACAAACAAACATTAAATTTCTTGTTAAACTTTAAAGGAAAGGATGTGAAATCAGTGAAATGATTAGTCCAAATTTATGGGGATAATGCCATGTAGAAAATGGCAGTGTACAGGTGAATTAAACATTTTTTTGAAGGGTAGAGAAAGTGTCACTGATGAAAACAGGTCAGGGCAGCCAGTAACAAGCAGAACTGATAAAAAAAAAATTGCAAAAAATCACTAAATCGTTATTCAAAATCATCGACTGACTGTGAGAAGCATAGCAGACCCGGTAACCATTGATAGAGAAACAGAAAAATCTTAACTGGAAATCCTGGCCACCAACTCATGCCTCTTGCATCTTGACAATGCACCAGCTCACATGGGGCACCGTCTATGAGGGAGTTTTGATGCAGTAAACACATAACTGTATTGGAGCACTCTCCCTACTCACCTGATCTGGCCCCCAGTGACTTTCTTCTTTACCTAAAGATAAAGGAAATATTCAAAAGACATTTTGATGACATTCAGCACATTGACGGTAATATGAAGAAAGCTCTGATGATAATTCCAGTGTTCCCAAATTGCTTTGAAGGGTGGACTAGGCACTGGCATCAGTACACAGTTCCCTAGGGGGAGTACCGTGGTGGTTTCCAGCAATGAGGTGTGTAGCACTTTTTCTAGGATGGGTTTGCAAATTTATTTGTCAGACTGTGTACATTTCCTCAGCTATGCTATAAGTAGAGATAAAAGAAGGAGAGGATTGGAAAAGAAATCTTAAGAGCAAAAGCTTCAAAAACTCTGATATTTAAAACAATAGTAACTGAGGTCCTGAGACATGTGGCCAGCACAGGACTGTTGAGGAGACACCACAGACGCTGCAGTGAGGTGGCATCAGTGAGGCACCCACCAGGGAGGGCTGGCGGTGTGGGCTCTTCTCCAGAGGAATCTCCATTCATCTTATTGGGCTTGGTGCTCTGCTGGGATCTACAGACAACTGACATCCCAAAGTTCCTGATGCAATAAAGAAATGGACTAGAGTTATCTACCACCCAGGGGCCACCATATGCACCCACAGACCCTCTTGGCGAACACAATCTAGATATTGCCTAGCCGAGCCTCTGATGTGTGAGGGATTAGGTATCAACTTTGCAGATGCAGAAATTGAATCTAAGGTTAACTGTTCCCGGTTTCATGTTAAACAAATTTCCAAGAGATGGATGTACAGATGAAAATAGCCTACATGTTTGCTTACATCAAGAAATAAAAGGCAAAGCAGTCAGGAACACTCATATCTGTGGATCAGTACATATGTTTCCACATGCAGGGGAATCTGCATGGGAAGTCACGTGGGCAAGGGAAGGACCCTAGGAGCACAGAATTGGGCAAAGGCTGCTGGTTGGGTGGACGTAGAGAGCAAGCCGGGGCCTCTGCAAGCCAGTGCCCCATTTCCACTGGGAGGCAGCTCTAGCCCTCTCAGTGGAGCTCAGATCGGAAGGACTGATCCTTGCTCTCTACCTGCACCTTTTCCAACCCATCTCCCTTCCTCAGACTGGACATGATAGATTAGGTTTAGGCTTTGGTAACCATGTCCAAATTAGGTGCTCTTTACAGGTTTGAAGGTCCCCAAAGCAACAGAGATTTGAGTGTACACAGGTTTGCGGAGAAGGTGATTCCAGCAAGCCCACGGCAGAAGTAGGGAAAACAAGCCAAGGAAGGGAGAGAAGTCTATGAAGATTCTTTAATGAGCAGGATACACCTGTGGTCCTCATGCAGGGCCATCTGAGGCAGCCCAGGGAGCACGCCCAGTACGCACTGAGCCCCACAGGCCCTTCCCCATTGGTTGAAGTTCATCCCCAGAGGCATTTACTCTTTACTCCACTCCCAAATTGTGCCCATGTGCACCTAGGCAAGCGTCAGGGTGCCAGAGAAAGCTTCCAAGAATTGGAGAGGAGAGGAGAGGAAAACCAGGGCCCCACATTGGAGCTGTCAGGGGCTGGGAGCCATCTGCAGGTGCAAGGAAGTCACTTGGTGGGAATCCTCAGATTGCCGGGGCCACTCGTGCACAGTCAGCTAATTGCTCTAGAAATGGCCAATTATCTGATACTTGATTCTTTTTAATTCCCAGAGGGAGTAATTTGTCAATGACCTCTGTTCAGGTCCTAGGCCCACGACCTCACCACATTCCACCACAGAATTCAACCCCAAGAATAAAAATAATAATCTATGAAAAGATGATTCTTTTTTCCATAATTTTTGCATTCACTGTAGAATATAAATGATGCATAGCTTGATTTTTCCCACCTGTCACAAAATATGAAATTTCAGTTCATTTTAAGGATTAATTTTTAAACTTAAATCTGTCCCCCAAAAAGTAGAGTGACAGTTAAAATAATCTTTCAATTCGTTTCTATTTCAATAAGGAGATGAATAGATCTATCCAAGATTTAAGGTATATTTTTATTTAATAAATATCATTTTATTAAAATATTTATTATTAAAATTAATGAAAACTAAAAAAATTACTAATCATACCTAAATTACAATCAAGGAAGAATTTTCCAAATGAAGATGTGATGTTAAACAAGCACGTATCACCTCTTTCAGCTCATGATATAATTACAGAGACATTAAGCCGGCATATGGATATTCATTCAACTATATTATAAATCATTGATTTTTTTAGGGAAAGCACAGTTGTCAAACACTCTTTGCTTATGCTTGAATATCTAAAATATTTTCTTTGTCCCTCTACCTACTATGCAAATGACAGTGATAACATTTCTGACCACTGCTTCCTCTAACCAAAGTGCAATTATGGAAAGGCTCACCATAATTAAAAGCTATCGAAAAGGAAAGGTCAAGGGGATTTCTGAGAGCAGCAGCTGAAACTAGGAGGGACTTGTCCCCTCCAATAGGTGGTGGCTGCAGGGACCTGCAGAAGAAGAGTCAGAGTTTATGGTGCAACCTGAGTCCTATAAACTCTGAAAACTGCCCTTCTAGAGCTCGCCCATGTACAGATTTGCACAGATCCCACACAGCAGAGAAACTTCAGGGAATGGAATCAAAATTGATAATAAAAACAGGAATGATAGAGGCAAAGATAAGAGAAGGGTCAGACCACAGTGGGAGGTGGGACTGGATTCAGGAAGCTCAGAAAGCTGGCTGCCATATTGTTTTTAACAGTACACAAAAACAACGGATGAGGGAACTGTCTGGAGTGAGAAAAGTTTTCCTGATCACCACCTACCTGGAAAGTTCAGGAGAATTCACCTCACTTAAAAATGAAAACAGACAAGTATCAAGGTCAAATCCCATATATAGTGATTGTGAGAAAAGGAGATCAGGGGCCAGAATAAACATCCCTATAGGCATTCAAAGCATGCCAGGAACACGTGGCCACAGAACAGACCAAATCAACCCATGATTTCAAAATAAGCTAAAACAACACAACGCAAGTTAAGTAACATTTAGGAAAATTCAAACAATGAGATAACGGAAGTAATGAAAGAATTAGAAATTGAAAGAAAGTTTATATTAAAATTGAAGACTGAATTAGAAGGGATATGAGGGTAAATCAACAAAAAAGAATGCCTGGGCTCGGCGCCTGTGGCTCAATGGGCTAATGCACCAGCCACGTACACCTGAGCTGGCGGGTTCGAATCCAGCCCAGGCCCACCAAAAAACAATGACAGCTGCAACCAAAAAATGGCCGGGCGTTGTGGCAGGCGCCTGTAGTCCCAGTTACTTAGGAGGTGGAGGCAAGAGACTCGCTTGAGCCCAGGAATTGGAGGTTGCTGTGAGCTGTGATGTCACAGCACTCTATCCAAGTTGACAGCTTGAGGCTCTGTCTCAAAAAAAAAAACAATGCCTGAAAAGACATGGCAGCTTTTCTTAAAAAGAAAACAATTTTTAATTAAAAATAAAACATATAAAAAAGATTTGAGAAAAAGCAGTAAGTATTAAAGATAGGCAAAGAAGATTAAACATGCAGATAATAGAAGTCTCTTAAGGAGATAATGAAAGGAAGAAAAAATATTAAAACCGTATTTCAAGAAAAATTCTCTGAAATAAAAATAAAGATGTGGAACTTCACATTGAAAGAGCATACTTCTGGCTCGGCGCCTGTGGCTCAGCGGGCTGAGGCGCCAGCCATGTACACCTGAGCTGGCAGGTTCGAATCCAGCCTGGCCCGCCAAACAACAATGACGGCTGCAACCAAAAAATGGCCGGGTGTTGTGGCGGGCGCCTGTGGTCCCAGCTACTTGGGAGGCGGAGGCAAGAGACTCTCTTGAGCCCAGGAATTGGAGGTTGCTGTGAACTATAATGCCACAGCACGCTATCCAGGGTGACAGC
>CAUYON010119081.1:0-35410 GCA_963573935.1 Arctocebus calabarensis
TTTTTTTTTTTTTTAGACAGAACCTCAAGCTGTCACCCTGGATAGAGTGCTGTGGCATCACAGCTCACAGCAACCTCCAATTCCTGGACTCAAGCGAGTCTCTTGCCTCCGCCTCCCAAGTAGCTGGGACTACAGGCGCCCACCACAATGCCCGGCCATTTTTTGGTTGCAGCCGTCATTGTTGTTTGGCGGGCCCGGGCTGGATTCGAACCTACCAGCTCAGGTGTACGTGGCTGGCGCATTAGCCCGTTGAGCCACAGGCGCCGAGCCTAATTTTTCTATTTTTTGTAGAGACGGGGTCTCTTCCTCTTGCTCAGGCTGGTCTTCAACTCCTGGCTTCAAGAAATCCTCCTCCCTTACTCTACCAAAGTGTTAAATGATTCACAAAAATACAGGGAATGCAATCCTAACGGTGGCCAAGTTTAGATAATATTCAGTTACAAACAGTATCTAGACAAGTAGCTAAAAAGCAACAAAAGAAAGTTGACAATGAGAATCTTTATAGAGGGATAAATAAAAGAAAGCAGTAATAAATAGCCTAATCTCTTAAAAGATAAGAAATGTATGAAAATCAATGGGTCAAGTAATTTAAAATATCTGACATAAGATAAAACTCAGAGAAGAATAAAAAACTCCTCAGGGCTCAGCACCCACAGCTCAACAGTTAGGGCGCCAGCCACCATACACCAGGGCTGGCAGGTTCTAACCCAGCTCAGGCCTGCTAAACAACAATGACAACTACAACAACAAATAGCTGGGCATTATGGTGGGCACCTATAGTCCCAACTACTTGGGAGGCCGAGACAAGAGAATCACTTAAGTGCACAAGTTCAAGGTTGCTGTGACCTATAATGCCATAGCACTCTACCAAGGGTGACATAGTGAGACTCTGTCTTAAAAAAAAAAAAAAAAAATTCTCAGATATTTAACCATCTAGGATATTCCGAACAGGGGCCAAAGTATTTGAAGAAACAGGAGAACAACTAGTTAGCAGACAGCAGCAGATATTTCTGGAAAATAATAATAGCACAACAACACAGGCCAGAAAAATTAATTCTGTCAAAACAGATCATAGAAAACTTTGTGTTTATATGTAAATAAATCTAAGCATTTATAATTATTGTGTTTCACTGAGACAATGAGAGAGGAAAAACATCAAGAAATGAAGTTATCTTTTGTATCTTAAAACAGGAAAGGGGAAAAGCAAAGCACCAACAAAAGCCACTTTCTGAAGGAAAAGAGATGCCTGTCATGCCTGGAGGCAGATGGCGGCGGGAGTGGTGAGCAATAGTCTTTGAGCACATTTTGGTTACATATAAGATAAAAGAAGGTAATAATAATTAATGTTCATATAGTAATTATATTCTAAGTGCTTTAGTTAGTTATTAGCATGTTTAATTCTCTCTCCAACAGAGGGAGGTGCTATTATTATTCCCATTTTACAGATAATGAAAATAAGGTACAGAGAGATTACATACGTTCCCCTAAGGTCCCAAAGCTAGTAACTGATGACAGCAGCGTCTGGGCACAGGCATGCTTGGTTCCAAATTCCTCATCCTTAACCTTATGATTCCAACTGGAGTTATGATTTCTACATTGCACGTGGCTTTTCAGTAATATGGATGCTAAGAAACATCCATATGAATTTCATGGGAAGCTCTCAAAATCTATTTTAACTCTTCTTGGGAGGCACACAACTGGATAGGCAGAATAGAGGTGCAGTTAAGGAACAGACTCCAGAGCCAGACTGCTTGCTCCTGGCATTCAGAATCCTAGCCCTTCCACTTGCTAGTACATTTAGCTAAGAGAAGTCACTTACTCTCTCTACATTAGACTGCATCATTATTTATAAACATCCACTGCCCCTTTCTGTGGGAGGATTTTACTTCCCCATCCCACTGATACCAGGCTTAGCACATAACTTGTTTTGGCCAAGGAAGCACACACAGAAAAAACCCATATGCAACTTCTGAATAGGCACTTCAAGAGCCAAGACAAGATACGCTCTGCTATCTTTTTTCATTATAATCGGCAATGGTCAAGAACAAGGTGGGTCCTGGATGAACATGCCTTGGAGCAGAGCAGGTAACCCATCAGACCTCTAGTACAGCAAGAAGCACAGCACTGCTGTGAAGCTCCACTACAATGTGGAGCTGTCTGTCACCACAACAGAACCGATTCAGACACTCTCTGTGCCTTAATGTCCTACCGGCTTCTTGAGTGGTTGTGAGCATTAAATGAGTAATTTTTTAAAGCCCATAGAATAGTGGCTGGTACTGATACACTCCCTAGAAATGTTAATTCCTATAATTCTTTTCCTATGTAAACGGCAGAGAATAAGTATTAATGTGACAGATACATTGAGTCCCTAAAGAGTACAGTTAGAGAAAAGAATGCTAGCAGAAACATTCCCAATACTAATAAAATCAAATGCTTTTCTGGTTCTCAAATCCTTTCAGCTCAGTTGTCATGTTATACCAGTTGCCCTTTGGACGTTTTTGCAAACAGCGTTTCTTTAATGCACCTTCTCAATCCAGTAATCTCATATTTGTTTACATGTAAGTCAGGGTTTTAGTGATATTGCTGACCCAAAGGCTCCAAACAGTTTTCCTTCCACAAAATCTGGTCACTTACTTTGACCTTTTTCCCCTTTCCCTCCTTTCGTTTAAGCTCTCTTTTTTGAAGCCAAAGTTGAACACTGGTTTTCCCATTTGTGGAACACAATTTTAGTGAAATGTTAATAGCTGTCATCTCTTTGTTTTTATGGATGAAGGAGTAAAGATCACCTTATCAAGTTCCTTTGTTCCTTGAGTTTTGACAGTCTTCAATTTACTAATGTTCATATTTTTAAAGCAAAGCAGCTTGCCAGTTAATGTTCCACACAACTTGCTTTTGGGGGTTCCTGCTGACAACAATTTCAAATATGTTGTAATAAGCAGATAATGAGACATCTTATACTCAAGAGAAGGACATTGTGAGGCTCTCTCCAAAGTATCTTAAAAATTATAAACTACTAAAGCAAAGGACCAAAGAGGTCTATGACACCAATATCCTTATTTTGGAGATGAAGAAATAGAGGCTCAAAGAGGTTGAGCATATTGCTGAGAAAAATTAAAGTGAGTTAAAGAGCAAAACCCAAACTAGAACACAGTCAACATTCATGGGTTCCAACTAGTCCTTTTTCTAGGGTTCATTGTGTTTAAAAGAAAAGCACATGGAAAAACATGAATATGTCTAGATATATAGAAAAACCTGCTAAAAAACCACCAACCAGTTCACATCATGTTACTTAGAACTTAACTGTGTTTTAATCTGGTCCATTCACAAAAGCCAAAGGGGTTACTAAGCAAGGTGACACTAAGAGAGACTCATCTCACTAAGCTCATTTGTGAAGCACGTTGGTAAGGCTGAGTCAGTATTAGGGCTTATCTACACTGCAATATAAAATAAACCTCAAGTTACTATACCAAAAAGCTTTATTTAGTGTTTACTTGCTGTATAAATAACTCACTAGCTATCTATTCTGAAACAATGATCAGAATGTCTATCACCTCCAACAAAAAACTGAATGAAACAGGCAATAGGATGGATCTTCAGAAAGTAAAAAAAAAAACCTAAAACGGCTACTAACTGTTACTGGTGGCAAATAAAACTGAAAGTTATTCTCAGCACTTATCATTTTAATGATCTCAAAACCTACTTCTCTAAAAGGAATGTACCAGAGAATAATAAATCTTACAAGAAAAAAAATAGGGATATATAAATTTGTTCCTTTCAATTTTATTCTAGCAAACCCAAAAGAAAGACATTTCCTAAAGCTTTGTATGGCATCTAGAAAAATCACTCCCCCTATAACTAAATAGGTACAGAAATAGGTACTTTTTTTAGTGGATAATGGTAAAACTGAAATTTGTAACTTATGTCATTCTTGATCACAAAAGCCTTCTGTGTTTTCTCTGCTTTTTGATAAGTTCTCCTGTTTAAAAAACAAAAGAGAAAACAAAACAACACAAAGAGAAAAGGATTCTCCAGGCACCTATATACAAGAAAAATCAATATTTAAGTCACAGAGCCTGGAACCACGTGTACAACATCTATCGTCCAGTTACCCAATGTACGAGGATTACTTGAGGCCAGAAGTTTGACCCCCAGACTGGGCAATCTAGTGAGATCCTGCCTCTAAAAAAAGTAAATTTTCAAAAATTTTTAAATGTCACAATAAGAACAGATATTGTCATAGACAGGAATTCCATTGAAGGAAAATACTATATCTGCTTTGAAGAAGGGCTCAATCTGTTTAAAAGAAAAAATATTTACTGACAGACAAAGTTAGAAACTAAAACACACTCGAAAAAACAACTGGCAATGCCCTCCTAAGGCAAAACAACTGGCAATGCCCTCCTTGGTTGAAATCGGGGAAGAAAAACAGCAACAGACTCTCCAGTCAATGTAGACTGTCTTTAGCACAATACAGTAAGATTGATGTATGTGACACCTTGATAAATTAAAGAAACAGAAAACTCTGCCACAAAAAGAAAAGGAAGAAAGGAAGGAAATTCCCTAACCATGTCATAAAAGATGGATAAGAAAGTTTTAAGAGAATATGAGCACTGATTAAAGGCAAGCAAGAAAAACAAGATAGGCTCTATCTAGCTAAGCCCTCACTGCAAATGCCTATTACAGTGTTTCCTTTGGCACTGACTACAAGACAGCCTCATCCTATGTCTAATAATACTATTATTCATAAAAGAGAAGAAAAACATATTGATAAGAATATCTAAATGGCAAAATGTCTCCTATATAATCTGAGTGCCCACATGAAAAAGAAATCCTTTTCCAAGGTAACAACAATTACAAAGCAAGCAGTGAACAAGATAAGCACCTGCAGGAGGAGCCTCCCTGAATCTATTCAACCCACTGGCTTCTCTGTTACAAGAGTCCAAGAACGGATAACAGTACTGTAAACAGTACTGTAAACCTCAGCCCATGCCACCATGTGGCTGGGGGAGAAGAAAAAGAAAAGGAGAAAGTCTAGAGAGAAACAAGGAACAGCTGATGATAAAACTCCTTGTAGTTCTTCATTTATTTAACATTATATTCGTTGACCTATTATATGTAAGTCAACACGGAAGACCGAGAGTTTTGGAAAATATACACACATACGGTCACTGCCCTCAAAAATACCCATTTGTTTACAAGCATAAATATAGTATCCAACTCTATAGTTATATTTATAACTGGCCAGTTTTCCTATATTATTTTTCTGACACGCAAATATACAGGATTAATAAGAAAAACAAAAATAGAGTTATTTTCTCAAGTCCAAGTTTATAACCAATCTCTTAAATATAAATGTTTCCTATTTCATAATTTCATATATATGTATAGTATGTGCACTTAACTACATTTAAATACCACCAATATTATATACTAAATGCAGTCTGATGAAGTATTTCAAAGTCTATGCCAATAATTTGCTACAGTTGGAAAACAGTAAAAAGTTCCATAGCACAGTTAGTACCTTATTAAGCCATTATTCCATGGAAGCTATTATCCTGTATGGATTCACATGCATTATTTTGTTGAATCCTTACAAATCTCCCCTTTTTATAGATGAGGAATTAGAATTTTCAACCGAATATTCCAGACTCTGAACCACTACATCACACTCCTTCTAACCACATATCTATAGAGGTGATTTCTTTGGAACCTAATTAGCTGTTGGCTGTTAATGGAAATTCTACTTTGCTGTAGAATCATCATCACACCAATAATAACTCCAAGAATCCATAAAGACTGTGGCAAGATGGGCCAGACAAACAAGCCCCAAACCTGGGAGCAGACAATAGCTCTAAGGCAGAGCAGATACTCAGGAGCGCTGTTCATCAGAGCTCAAGGGAGGACATCAGGCAGGTGAGTCAGAGAAGCGTGTTGTGACCAGGCATGGCTACAACTTCTGCATGGGGGGAGCCCAGAATGTCAGGAAAGCCAGCCTCCTATGAAGGGGATTTTCAAGCCTTGCATCAGTCAGTAGAGGATTTAAGTTTCAGAGACAGAGCTCCAATTTCTGAAAGGTCTGAAGACCATGATGTAAGACCTGTAGATAAACTAAAGTACATGGCAGAATTTCAAGGCATCCATACAGCATGGGGTAAATCAGCAAAAGAGACAATCTGAACACACATAGAAGTGCTTTTATGTTTACTTCCCAATAAAACTCATAGTCATGAAACAAAATGTACTAGTACACACTACTCTGCTCAAACTATGGGATCCTAAGTTCTCTGGCTCCTGACAGGTCTGCCTTGAAACATGGCAGGTTTAGTTCCCCCCCCCACCGATTCTTCATGAGGAATAAGCCAGCTCTTGGAACATTCATTCCAGTACAGAGTTCTGTGTGTTCGTTAACATGTTGCTCCTATGTAAAGAAGCACGTCAAGAACAAAATCTATGTTCATTTTCAGTTCCTCCACTTCCGTTCTGTCCTGTCTCTCGGCTCTAGGGTAAGAGTTAAACCGTATGGATACCGTTATGACTTTCTTGATACCGATGTTTACAGGAAATGTATTCATCCTAGTGGGAGGCAAGAGAAGGATGGACAAAAAAATTTACTTTAAAGTTTTAAAGAATGACTTTGCTTTTTAAGAAAGTGGCATGGAATAAAAAGAGGAATAAACATATTTAGAGTTAATTCTTAAGTAAGCATTTATATGAATATAGACACAAAGCCTTAAGGCTATTAATAAGTAGGGGTGTCAGTAGAGACAGATTGACCCCGTCCTACTCAGTGTAGAGCTCAGTACACATCAGGTCCCTAGTAGAGGCTTACTGAACTGACACTACTTGACACCTGAGTCTCAGACTCCTTATCTTCAAATTCAGGGGATAATATAGTTAGACCTCATTTCACATTTATGAACTGGCCTCACTAAAATATATTTTCAACCCCTAACTCAATACGTGTAGATCTTTCATAGTCATGTCCACACTTGTAAAGAGTTGTAAAAATGTGGGTCTCCAATACACATGTTCCTACCTGAGATTAAACAAGGTGATACTCGGCAGCTCTCACAATGTCAAGTGTCCTTTTTGCAATCTATTTAGCAACACTTTTTTTTTTTGTACTTTTCTGCTTTTTGTTGGTGATCCTGTTGATCAAAATGATCTCCAACCACAGTGCTGAGGTGCTATCTTGGTCTTCCTAGGCACAAAAGGTTGTAATAATGTCTTACTTGGATAAAACACACGTGTGAGATAAGCTTCTTACAGGTTATGGTGCTATTGGTTATGAGTTCAACACTAATAAATCAAAAAAATGTTTTTAAACAGAAACACAAATAAAACAAAGTAATATATTCACTGGGTGACAAAAATATTGTGACAAGAGGCTCATGGGAACCTAACCCTACATCTCCTCCAGGAGCAATGGTTCTGTGTTCCATAATTCAGTGTTCAGAGAACAGAACTACTGTGAATAATGACAATAGAGTGTATGTGCCCCAATTTTTAGGTTCTGAAAAGATGTAGATTAAAAACCTGGTGAAGTAAGAACTTGAGGACTTTTACACACCTAGATAAAAGCAAAAAGAGTCTTCTCTTAAGGCATTTGACAAACAACACAATTATAAATATAAACTCAGATCCATTATATCTCCTAGAAGATAATAGGAAAAATAAAATTTTACTTAAATATATCACTTAGGAGAAGCATATTGCAGTAAGATACCATTTATAAATAATCACTCAAAAGGCAACTGGATTCTACAACAGGTTAACAAGGTCAGAAAATATGCTATCAACTTTATTAATTAGAAAATCATAACCTTTTATTTGTAAACCCTTCAAAGAAATCCAACTAAAGTGGCAGTTCATATTTGAGCATATTACTGACAAGTCTATTACCTCTAAAGATTTCAATTACAAAGCTGTCCTGACAGTAACAAACACAGGGTTTTTCCACAAAGCCTGCATAAGAGTGAAAACTCACCAAGAAATGCTATTTGCTAAATATAGAAAAATTTTCTTTAGCAATCATCAATGTACAGCTGATTTGTTTTTGTAAAACTGTACCTTAATTATGATAAACAAATTATGATATTCCTCAGCAGAGAGATCTATTTTTCAATTTTGTATACAAGTATAACAAAGTAACTTTTTCTTGGTATAATTAAGATCACTTTAATTCAGACCTCATTTATTCTGAATCAAGAGCCTAAAAAGCTATCTTTGTTTTATAAAAATATATGTATTGGAAGAATAAAAGGATGATAAAATTATAAATGGTATTAAAAGAGACTGAAGTTTTAGAATACTGTATTAAGAATTTAAAAAAACATTAAGACCTTGAAAGCACCCATTTACATATAACTTATTTATTCATTCAATATTCATTAATTCCACACATTTATTGAGTTCTGTCCTGGGCCAGCTAAGCATGGAACAGCCTTTCTGAAGCTCGCCATCTAGTAGGTGAGACAGACATGTAAACAAATGCATTACAAGGTCATAAAGACAACTGAAGATGTAACTGCAAAGAAAAATGTTACTGAGGAAAAGGCTAGAGCTTTGAAAATAACCTTTAAAACAGTGCCTCCTCTTCACACTGAGGGCTCCTCCTGGGGCCGCTTTAGCAACTCAGCTCTGGTTCAAAGGAAAAGTTGAAAGATGTAACCCGGCTACAATTCCATGGAGGTGGCAGGGAGACCTCACTAATTCACACTGGATTGTATCAGAACCTCTCACCCTCAAGTAGCTTTTGCCATCCAAACCTTAACTAATCAAAAGTAAGCAAGTTAACCAGAGTGAAAGTTCTGCCCAGGGCGTCCCTGCCGAGACAGGCACTGGGAGAAGAGCTGCATCCCTCGAGGCCAGGAGAGCTGTCTGAACACCATTTTCCTTATCTTGAGGTCAGGAATGTGACACTTCGGCTGTATTAGCACCATTTTACCCCCTTCTCATCTCACTCTGCTTACAATACAATACATATGTGATTATGTGCCCTTTCCTAGGTATAGGATCTCAACAGCTCATCTGCTTAAGGCTGTTGCAGAGAAAAAGGATCTAGTGACAGAACTCAACCTCCCAGGCAAACCATTGCCATGGCAGGAGCACAACTCACCAGCTGGTAAGATCAGGTCAATCACTGCCAGGCTCCAGGTGCCCCTGGGCTTGCAGGGCTCTCTCTGTGACTGACTGTGGAAGAGAGACTGACTGTGTCTCTGATTTGTGGATGAGTAAAGAAGCTCCTTTATGAGAGGACTTGTATCCCTCCACTCAAAGACAGATTGGCCATTGTCTTTGTGCTCTGCATTTTTTCTCTTTCAATCAGTACCATCCAGTACTGAACATGTGTCTAGGCCAGTGGTTCTCAACCTACAGGTCACAAACCACAGGAACTGTATTAAAGGGTTCTGGCATTAGGAAGGTTGAGAACCACTAGTCTAGGCTCACCTGAACAAATTCCAGAAAGGACTCCAAAATGTTTTTAAGCAACCTTACCAGGTAGCATTGTCAAAGCATCCTTTATTTTCAAACGAAAAGGAAATAAGTTAACTTCTCAACTGGTACCATTCTTCCCTACATATGTTCCATGAAGCCATGTTATACAGGAAGGTTTAAAAAAACATATAAAATATAGCATCAAAGGCCAAGGTCTTCCTTCCAGTTCTTCTACCATGTATGTTACCTTGTAACGTATCTTCTATTATATAACCAACCCCAAGTCCTTTAGGAGGTTCTTATGTTATAAGTAAAATCCATAAATGTTAGAACAGGATTCAAAACACTGCTGTATAGTCAGTCATGCTGGATTCTCATAAATAGTAATTTTTTTACCTGCCAATCAAATTAAGTGGCCAAATTCACTTATCAAAATCAATTTAATACATCATGTGCTAGCATCTTCCAAAATATGTTCACTTACTATATTTACTAGAAAGAATTTTTTTTTTTTTGCAGTTTTTGGCTGGGGCTGGGTTTGAACGCGCCACCTCCAGTATATGGGGTCAGTGGCACTCTACTCCTTTGAGCCACAGGTACCATCCTAGAAAGAATTTTTTTTTTTGTAGAGAAAGAGTCTCACTTCATTGCCCTCAGTAGAGTGCTGTCGCGTCACAGCTCACAGCAACCTCTAGCTCCTGGGCTTAGGCAATTCTCCTGCCTCAGCCTCCTGAGTAGCTGAGACTACAGGCATCCACCACAATACCTGGCTACTTTTTGTTGCAGTTTGGCAGAGGCTGGGTTTGAACTCACCACCCTCAGTACATAGGGCTGACACCCTACCCACTAAGCCACAGCGTCGCCCTACAGAAAGAATTTTTAATGAGCAGCTGCCTCAAAATTAGTGTGTATCACTTACACTATAAAGTTACAAGCCAACCCCCACAACAGTTACGCTAAATAGCTCAAACTGCAAAAAATAGCCAAACTCCAGCTGATTGCCCATTTATCAGAGCAGTATGTACAGCAACAAACCTCCAAGAGTGTAAAACAAATACTTCTGATCCTAATGAATATTGGATGATGTATTCTCTGAAATACTATACCATGGAATCCTAGCAAATTAAAGAACCCTATCATTACCTCATTTCTTCCTGTATATTCTTAACCTTTTATATTATAGAATCAGACTATGTGACAATCAAGCTATTTGTTTGCACCAGCTAAGTTTCAATTTTTTCCTATGCCTTAAAAATCTTAAATCAAAGTATTATTTTTATGGTGCATTATCTAATTTCCTTCAAACTCCTTCATTTATGCACTGTTTATGCACTGAAATTCCAAAGAGTTTTTGAAAGAAGCCAAAATAAGTTAAATAAAATTAAAATGGTACTTTGCCAAAAATATTTTTTTTAATCGAAATCAGGTATAATTGAAAGAAAATGATTATACATCTTGCTAGCGCTTGTTCCACTTTTGAGAACAAATGTTCAGAATTACCTAGGGGATGTTTCCATCTGCTTCTCTCAGTCTGGTATCTGTGTTTTAGCTTTAATTACTATATGTAGGAAAATTACCAATGGTTTAATATCTAACAATAAATAGCCCTGACCTTATTTTTTCAAATCATACTCTCCAAAAATGAAATCAGATTTTCTCAAATCACATTTTAACAACTAGTCTTTAAATTAGCATAGGGGGAGACTATGCCATCACAATTGGGAGAAAATACAAATCTCATCATTATTGAAGATTAGTAAGTCTAAAGTGGTGCTTTCAAGAGTTATGAATTTAGCCATGCAGATAAAATAACTACTCCCTTGGAGCTTGAAATCCAAAATTAATGTATCAATTAAGTATAGTCTGGTAAATGATAAAAATAAATAAATATAATAAAATAGTAAGGCAAAAACACTAAATACATAACACAATGGCCAATACATTACAATTAGACCTCAAAGCATATGCATTTGTGGCTTAGTAAATTAGACCAGTACAAAAGTGACATGAAGTCACAGAAGTGACAAACCTTGACCACAACAAAGCCCCAGTGAAAATCAAAAACACCACTACAGTATCTATGCACTTTGCCCTGTCCATGCCCCACCCCTGCCGCACCCAAAGTAGTGACATAACTGATTCATTTTTCATCCAGATGGCTGGCGTCCTGAATACACTTACAATGCTGACTGCGTCTTGGGCATGCTTATTCGGTGATTCTTAAAAGCCATTATTCACTAATTTCATGTGGAAATGAAATTTCAGCTTCCCTTTGTGTACAAATAACTTGGCTACTTCCACAAAAAGTGCTTTCGCCAGGCGGGGAGTAGACGGCTGGAATGCAAACGCCTTCCTGTGTGCCTGCCTGGCCCAGACCCAAGCTGGCATATGGTGGTTCCACCAACCACCTCCACATAGAAAACTAGGTAAATGCGTTAAACAAGGCCCCATAATGTGATTTACACAGCACTCACTGCATGGCTGTCTTTTGCCTCTAACTTCATTCAACATAGGCGATTAATCTTATTTATAGAAAGCATTTTGTTGCATCGTGCTCTTTGCATCTACCCTTCTCCTTGTATTAATTTCAAAAGAAAACCATTTTGCCAAAATTTCGGTATATCTAAAAATTTTCTTACCTTATCATTGTCTTTATTCCAGAATTTAATCTTTGATACAGGGTTTTACTTTCTGTCTCAAATCTGGGACTGGCAGGCAGTGAAAACTGGCTTTACAGACCAAGTTAAACATTTTTGCTAAACTCATGCGCTTTGCGTGAAACATTCCCACGCTGTGCTTATAAACAACTATTGATATTTTCTGGAACTTTGTTCCAGAAATTGTTTGCTTTTAAATGTCAAACAGCTCTCTTCCACACCCTCTTTTGGGTTTTATTTCAGTCAGCAGTGCTACTCATGGGTAATAAATAAAAACTAATATGCAAAGATACTCACACTTCATACTATAGCTGAGGAGCTCAAAGTCTTTTATAAACATTATCAAAATCACTGAGGACTTCCAGCTCTGGAATGTTACTTTTGGATCTTCCTAGGGATACTTATTTACATCGTGTTTGTAAAATATAATTGGTATTTATAAATAGAGGCATTTATCTAGTCCTCACAATGGATACAAGTCATGTCCCTGATATCCACTGCCAACAGATGTTCCCAGCGACATGAGATAGAGTTGTCTGTGGTGATCCTTCCTCCTCTGATTCTCAGAAGCAAATGGCTTTTTCTGCCCCACTTTTATCTACTGTGCCATATATACTTCTCTGTTCCCCACCCCCCACAGTGCTATCTGCAAGGAACTAGCCCTCCTTCTGCATATATCCCAGGAATATGTTTTTGTCCAATAGGTATTCTCCTGGCTTGTCTCTTGGATGCACGCATTTCAGGATGAGGTGAGTGATACATATGTGTGGATATTAATAAAAGAAAAATCAACACAAAAGAGTTTCATCTCTATTTGGTATTGTACATCCAATTTCTGAAGATAACTAATACTGCCATAGTCAAATTGGTTAAGTCCTTGTTTTCTTTTTCTTAAGCAATGAAATCATTGACAGTGCACTTGAAAAATAAAATCTGACTTGTTCCTACCCGCACAGTCTACCTTTGTAAAGGAGGGATGGAGCTTTTGCTCAGGAGCTTTTGCTCAAGTATCTGCAAGCTGAAACTATCATATCTTATTTATACATACTGTGGATTTAAATAAGAAAACACATGAGCACATTTCTAAAAAGCACATTTTCTTTCTCACATCAAAGAAAAGAAAAGCAAGAAACTGGCTCTAGCATGCAGGTGACACAAAGACAAAGGTGGTTCTGGAATTTCTAGAACAGAAGCAGTCTGGCTGGAATGAGGAAGAAGGCAATTTGTCTTGAAGCTGCAATTTGCTAAATCATATCACCCTTCTCACTTGGACTGTGGGTTTATTAAGAGTGGTTGGGATGGATAGCGGGTGGAGTGCCACCTTTGTCCATGTTAATGCATGATGTAGCCAGCCCCTAAAGTAATACTGCTACTGCACATATTATCAGCCAAACCCTTCTTAGAAGTCAGCTTTATCTATCTGCTCTAAAAGAAATCTAAATGAATGAGAAAGTATGTTTGAGAAATGATAAAGATACTCAAGAATGCACAAATCTAAATCAATGGACATATAAACAATAATGCAAAAGTGAATGTCTATTTATCTCCCTCTCATACCTTAGAGATCATTATTGGCTAAGTTTTTTTTTTCAATAGGAGACTTATGCGATAGAGCACTTTGTACAAAAGATCAGAACATCATTAATATAAATAAGATTTCTATAAAACTAGACAGACATTATACCTCTATGTAGAGCTTTTGTTCCAAAATAAAAAGGAAGACTTTGTCATATTCCTTTTACATTTTAAGTGTTTGTTGTTTTTTACTAAACATATAATACTCAAAAATAATCACTTTTAGGGTGTCTTGAGAAATCCTTCTTCAGATCTGTCTTGGAACAAAAAAAAGGTCAGTAGCAGCAAATGTTAGATTCTTCTATAATTCAAGTACAGCTCCCATTTTTTAAATCACAAAATAGAGTTTAAGTTGGCAGGGGTTGAGAACTTCTCTACAAAGTTGTACCTGGAGAAAACCTTTTCAACAAGGCTTTTTCAGACAGACAATTCTAGTCAAATCCTGGGTGTGTGACAAGATTCCCTCAACAAAAGAAGTCTGTTCCACTAAGAGACGCTAGATTGAAACATTTCATACCATTTCATCTATGGCATAACTAGCTCCTGAAAAATACTTGCCTTGGTAGCTACCATGAAGCAGTAAGGTAGTTAAGAAGAAAATGCTGTGACAGTGTTTTCTTTTGATTCAGCCCAGTAGCTATGGAAACTATCTATTAAATGCCAATTGGTCGACTTCCCTGCAACCACATTAAATAAAACTATTTCTTACTCTCATGGATTCCATGCTTGGAAGCTTCATTTTTCCACAAGTTCAACTTATCTAAACCCTCTCCAGCTTTTGCTCAGGTATCTGCAAGCTGAAACTATCATATCTTATTTATACATACTATGGATTTAAATAAGAAAACACATGAGCACATTTCTAAATAGAGAAGGGCTACAAGGAGTTATAATGCACAAACAAGTAAACATTTGTTAAACCTGCTTGGTGTGCTCCAAGAAATACAATGTCTGTTTATTTTTTTTATTTTTTTCTTTTATACTTCTCTATTAACACTCTCATGAGCCAAACACGCATACAATCCCATCACTTATAGTGTCACTGGCCGGTATGTTTTTCTTTTCAATCCCTGTACCATAGACCATGAGCTAGAATTCAGGGTCAAGAGTTTCCTTCTATTTAAGCTTTTGCTTTTGTGGCTCCCTCAGTAGCAAAATGATAGACAAGCTAAAAAGTAAAACAAGATTATGGTCTGACTTTTTTTTTCCTGCATGGATTTTAACAATCCATTCAAATGGAATTCTCTCCCGTGATCTATTTATAGGTTTATTCATTCTTAAATGTTTTGAGAGTTATCATTTTATATTCTTAGCTGTACTTAACTGTATTTTTCTTATAGTACATGATTTGATAAAGATGGCTATTCTTTGTGTTCATAATCTCCTATTTCAAATTATCACTGTAAATTCATCTTCATTGTCAAGTCTCCTTGGAAATTATTTCTCTGTATGATACCTTCTAATTTTGAATCTACAAAATCATACTATTTTCCAACAAATAATTTTTCTGATTGATTTTTTTCAGTATCACTTTTCCCTTTAACCTCTAATATCATAAAATTTATTGATAGCATACTGTTTATAGAATCCTATTTTATGCACAGGTAGCATAAATCTGAAAAAGTTAAAGGCTATGACACCCAGGAAAATTTTAAGAAGGACAACAAAGTTATAGGAATTACACTATACATCAAGGACTAGCACAAAGATAAAGAATTAAGGCACTGTGTTTGAACCAAAAAAATAAACAAATAGATACATGGAATAAAATGAGAAGCCAGAAATAGTCTCATAATAAGGCAGTCACGGCTCGGCACGACTCAACGGGCTAGGGCACCAGCCACGTACACCTGAGCTAGCGGGTTCGAATCCAGCCTGGGCCCACCAAACAACAATGACGGCTGCAACCAAAAAATAAATAAATAATAAGGCAGTCACTTGAGATACAACAGGGGTGACGAGGGAAGAATATGGGAAGGACAGGACTTTTCTCTGCCTGATCCTGGGTCAGCCGGATATCCACAGGAAAAGAAATAACAACTGGTCCTTAACTCATACCGCAAACCACAATCGATTCCTAAGGGATTGCAGACATACACATAAAAGAGAAAAAAACAAGACTTCTATAAAAGATAAAACAAGAACATAAGAAAATGTATCTTGTTGACTTTGGAATAGGCAAAGGTTTCTTAAAGATGGCACAGCCCCTACTGCACATAATGATAGGAAACTGATAAATTGGCTTTATTAGGATCAAGAACTTCTCTTCCTCAAAATACACATTTAAGAAAATTAAGAGACAAGCTACAGAGAAAATATATTTGTGATACCTATTCACAATTAAGAACTTAAAAATACCAAGTGTCTGTGAGCAAAGACATGGAGAATGTGGAGTTCTCACACACCGCTGGTAGAAGTGCTAAGTAGTACCAACACGCTGATAAAATGATTGCAAGTACCTACTACAGCTGAACATACATATATAAGAAAGCAATAAAATACTTAGCATAAATATGCACGACACAGTTCATACAACACACTAAACAAAAGCCCCAAACCAGATAACACTCAATTGCTCATCAACAGCTGACAACATTAATACTGATAAATTCAGGTACTGCATAGTAATGGAATGAACTGTTTACCATCACAATTCTATACACAAATACCACAAATAACATTCAATGAAAAAAGCAAGAGAAACCTAAAATAGGTATTCAATGATTCATTCACCTGAAGCTCAAATATGGGAAAAAACAATTTATAGTAACAGAAATCTGAATGGTATTTAAGCATGAATAAAATAGGTCATGGGATGGATTTTTTTTTCTTTTCTTTTTTTTTTAATTGAGACAGAGTCTCATTTTGTTGCCCGTTGTCATAGAGTGCTGTTGCAATCACAGCTCACAGCAACCTCAAACTCTTGGGCTCAAGCAATTCTCTTGCCTCAGCCTCCCTACTAGCTAGGACTACAGGCGCCTGCCACACTGCCCGGCTATGTTGTTGTTGTTCTTGTTTTTGGCCCCAGGCTGTGTTCAAACCCACCAGCCCTGGTGCATGTGGCCAGCGCCCTAACCACTCAGCTATGGGCACCCCCGTTTTTTTTTTCTTAACCTACGTACTGAGTACATGAGTATTGATACTTTGTGAAAAATCAACATGCTAATACTTTTGATTTGTGTACTCTTCTGTATGTATGTTATACTTCAATAAATGGTTTTAAAAAATGAATGGTGTCATCCCTATTTTTAATGAGCATACAATATAATTTGAAATTCGGAGAACACAGAGGAAAAACATGACAATATTAACGAGTAACACATTGCAATTGGTTTCAGTGAACACAGATTCAGTATGTTCCTAATGCTTGGGACCAGTATTTTAGGAGTGATGGAAACATTTATAAACATAGACAAAACTTCTGCTATCTGTAAGTTCACAACTCAAATGGGGAAAAAAAGGTTTTATCAAAAAAGGGGGTTGGGGGTAGGTAGAGAATGACAACTGACAGTAAGTGATTACAATGCTGTGGAAGTCAACTAGCATACGCTCCAGCAGCTGAGGTGCAGAAACCAAGAAGGAATGTTGCCTGAGGTCTGAAGCTACGAGAAAGGCCTCATGGAAGGGGCTGAGGTGAGCATGAAGCACAGCAGCTGAATTCACAGGGTGAGGAGAGCTGGCTGGGAGCAACTCCAGGGAGTGAGGTTGCTGGGAGAAGTGAACAGCAACCCTGAACAGAGGGAACATTCCTGGTAAGGGAGGTAAATAAGAGCCGTAGAGGAAGAAGACAAACTATATTTTCATGCGGAGGAAAGCCATTGTCCATCCTCAGAGTAATGACATGAAACAAAAAAGAAAAAAAAAAGATTGGTAATAAAAAGATTTATTTCTTGGTTGGGGTGGGGCTCACACCTGTAATCCTAGCGGCTGGGGAGACTGATGCAGGTGGATCACCTGAGCTCCGGAGTTAGAGACCCACCTGCGCAAGAGCAAGACCTCTTCTTTACTAAAAATAGAAAAACTAGCTAGATCTTGTGGCAGGTGCCTATAGCGCCAGCTACTTGGGAGGCTGAGGCAAGCGGAGCACTGGACCCCAGGAGTTTCATGTTGCTGTGAGGTAAGCAATGGATGGCACAGAATGCCAGAGTGAGACTCTGTCTCAAAACAAAGATTTCTTTAATATTTATTATGTTTTTCTGGACATTTTTTAACTGTAGATCACACATAGTACATGAGAGAGGTGTAAATTATTATAGTACAAGGCCATAACCAACATGCCTTAAGAATGAAATAGAATCAACTAGAAAACACAGTGAACTACCCAGATCCTCAACAAGAATGTACATACTATAAAAGATTCTGCAGTTAATTCCTGGGATAAGAGGGGGAGACAATGTGCCGAAGGCAACGTGAGGAATATATTCGGTAGCTGACGCCACAAGCTTCCCCTTGATTTCATGTTTTGGTATTGCATTGTTTCAGGAAGTTTCTGTTTTTTGTAATGTGTGTTTGTGTATGTATTTACAAATATGATATACACATATGATGTGTGTGTGTGTGTGTAAAGGATTGACATATAAAATTTACTTTTTACTATAGTTTGTAGACAAAAAAGTTTGAAAAACATTCCTCTAGAAGTGGAGTTGTGTAGAACTCATTTGAACAAGGAAGCCTGTACCAAAGAACATTAGTTGAGAAGGAGATCAGAATAAATCAATGAGCATCCAGGTCATGTTCAGAGTTTAAGTAAGTCTACATTCAGACCCTTCCCAGAAAACCCTTAAGGTTGTTTTCTCCTCCCTGGATGCCCTATATGTGCACTTCAGGGGTTACTCAATTCAGCAATTCTTTCAATAGCATTTGATGAGGCTGGAATTTAACCTTTTTCTAAATCCAAGTCCTCCTGCCTAACTTATCAGCATAGCAAACTATTCGACCTTGCTAACAGAACCATTCATGTCACATGTACTATGTAAAGTCATATCAGGCTGTACTACATACGTTTTAAAATTTTTTAAAAAAATTGGAAATTTGGGGCAAGACCATGAGATGTCTTTTTCAGAAATTATCTTGATAGTTGTCAAGTTTCTTCGCTATTTTCACTAAATAACGAAGATCCCAAATCCTAGCTTCAGTGTGGCTAAATGGCTTGTTTTACAACAGTCTCATTAACGATGTTGACATAAAAACTGAGAAATGTTAAAAATAATTTTTACATAGAGATTTTATTCTATGTTAATTACTTACCCCCTTAAAATTTTGCAGCATTCAATTAAAATCACATAAACATTTTCCAACCCTTTCAAATTTTACAGCATTAAATTAAAATCCCATAAGCAGCCTTTGCCCATGGAGCCACCCTCATCACCTTAAAAGGAAAACTCAATAGGAACCCAAGGCCTTATGTTCTTAAAAGCATTCCAATCAGCTACACAACACACTTATTGTGAGATAACATCCATGAATAGTTAAAGACTCACTTAAGTATATGACTATGTTTTCTTTTTAGAAGCATATCCTAGGCGTGGAGAAGGCCTTCATTCATGCTGAAACCTGGGGACCTGCATGTAGCAGGCTCAGAATACCTCCAGTGTACGCTCACTTCCCATTCTAACAGGTCTGCCTTTCTCCATACTCCATGGTTTTGCGATCTCCGCCCCTACCTCCACCACACACATCCTATTTTCTGTGGTGGCTACTTCAACTCATGACTGCCTCATATTACTTGCTCCAGAATGAGTCTAAAGTACTTTCAAATGATGCTATACCAGGAAAACGGAACTGGAGATTTTAAAGTTCTGTCTAAGTATCCGCGGTCCCTCTACCAGTGAGATCACATGTTGACTGCTTACTAACTGACCAGGCACATTACTGATGGGTTTGAAAGCAGGAGAGGAAGTTACTCCACAAAGCTACATTACTATTCTGCAGAAACCATTCTGTTACTGCCCTGAGCTGAAAGGGGAGACTAATAAACTCGCCAGAGTGCAGGAGCTTTCCTATCAGCCAGTCACACATCCTCTCTTGATTTCTTTATATCCCCTGTGAGAAGAAGGTGGACACCACCCTGAGTGAGTGCAGCGAGTAGCCTGCACTGCCTCTGTTTTAGATTCTTCGTGATCCTAATCCCAACCCCCAGGCCAGCATGTTCCACTTCCTGCCATAAGCTATTTAGAAAGGGTTTCTTTTTCTCCATCTTATACTAAAGCAAAACCATCCGGAGCCCCACCAAAAGGCCACCTGCTCTTTCTAGATAGATTATGGGCGCATGCGCCCTACCCCTACTCCCTTCTCCTATGCCCCTCCTCTAAAGTGTGCAGTGAACAGGACAGGGAACAGAACGCGTGAGATAATTTCAGAGGAGAAACTCCAGTCTACTGGGAAAAAGGCAGGATTGGGGTGAGGGGCACTGGTTTCTAATCCAAATTCTGAGGTCAACTCACCAAGTGTCCTCAGTCAATCCATTTGAACTTTCTAGGCCTTGGTTTCCCAATTCATGAATGGTAAGGCTGAGCCTAGACTATGCTGAGCCACACTGAGGCTTCACAGCTCTCTTGTGCTTGCAATTGGTAATTTGGGGTTTACAGCGGACGCTTCCAGTGTTCCAGTTTATTCCTCCACCAGGTCAACAGACCCAACCCTGGTCCTGAGAAAGGTCTGCTTCTTCTTTTCCAAGTTCCAGTGTATTAACTTTTCTGTCCTGAGAGAAATAATCTTCTCTTTACTCAGTTTTAAATTAGCAGCATCCCTGGATGTTTCTCCGAATCGTGGTTCCTCATTTTTTTCTCTTCCTCAAAGTCTGCCAAGGAAGATATCTCTGAATCCATGTGTCCTGGACTATGGCCATGCCTTGGTCATTCCCTTCCCACAGCCCACAATCTGAGTCACACTCCCCAACACCTTCACATACCCAAGTAGCTCCACACCCTACACCCAACATGCGTGCACCCTGAGCCTCAGAACCTTACATGGCAAAAGGGACTTCACAAGCATGATTAAGGTAAGGATCTTGAGATGGAGATTTTATCCTGGATGATCTGGGTGAACTCAATGTAATTAATTACAGTCTTTATAAAAGGCACAAGGAAAGAGATGTGACCATGGAAATAGCAGATATCAGAGTAATACTGGTATCTGCTGGAAGCAATGGGAGCAGAAGAAGGTGGGGAAGCATAAATTCTGCCCTGAGAGCCGCCAGAAGCAGGCCTGCCACTAACTTGACTTTAGAACTTCCGACTTAAAGAACCGTGAGATAATACATTTGTGTTTTTCCAAGCTACTGAGCTAGTGGCAAATTGTCACAGCAGTAACAGGAAACAAATATACTCTCTGGCAGACTGCTCTGGGTGCCACCATCTCCAGGCTGACTTGATTCTAGCCACCCTCATTCCTTTCCACCCTTGCTCCTCCATGGGAGATGTTTCCCAAGGATCTCCTGTGTATCAGCTCTGATGCAGGACATTTGGCGCGCCGGCCAGCTCAGCGGAGCTGGCAGACCTGCCACCTCCACCTTAGCAGTGTCGGTGCGGCGGCAGCGCGACTGAGGAACCAGCGGGCTGTATGATAGGCAAGGAGGGGGACCTCCAACCCCCACCGTAGGCTCCAATAGCCAAAAAGGCAGGACAATTGCTGAGGAGACACCTGCACCTTGGTGTCTCCTTCACTTCACTTAGGACTAAAAACGGAACCCCCATTTCCGATGCCTAGGTCAATTTCATGTGAATTTCCTAAGCCTCAATTCCATGAATGGACTGTGTCCATTCATTGATACATTCATTCACCTTGCCCAGGTGGAAGGGACTGTGTTCATTCATTTCCTGGCCAAGGAACCCATACACCTATATATACCCCGAGACTAAGAGCCTAAAGGGTGAGACGGGGAAAGACCAGGACAGAAACAGAGAGAGCTTTTCTCTCCCCACTTGAGTTCTCTCTCTCTACCAGGAGCTTTAGTGTTTTTTCTATTATTTTCTGTAAATAAATCCTGACTTACCACTACTCTTGCGGTCCATTGATTCCTTCTTCGAATCACCAAGACCAAGAACCTGAAATTCCGGTATCAGATTTGGTGAGCCAGCCAGGAGAGAAGACATCTGTGGTAAGTCATGGGACCACTTTATTCTATCCTGCTTTTCTCTGTAGCCATCCTACTGGAGATGGACACTTACCTCCAGGCCGCTGGCGAGAGGCTGTTGGGGAGAAAACTTTATAATTCCCCTTGGCTTCTGAAAGGAGGCAAGGGGACTGTCGGAAGAATGTTGAACTTATTTTCTGTTTATTTCTTTTTCCTGGTCGAGAGCTGAGTAAGGAGGTAGCACTCAGATGCCCTGGGGTCCCCAGCAATGCTTCTGACCCCAGTACTTGGGAGGGCCTTCAAAATCTCGTGCTCTCCCAGCTTCTGCTATCTTCTCTTCACTTCCATGGTCCCAGAATTTGTCTAGTTATCTCTGTAGACTCTCTTCTAGTTCTCTTCCTCTCCTCAATAGTATCTATGCTTTGTTTGAATATAGGCAAGAATTGTGTATATAGTTAATTTTGTAAGGATATTCGTAGATGTTTTAAGGGGGCTTTAAATGTTGTAGGTGGATTGAGAGTTGTTTTTGTTGATATTTTTATGTCCATAAAAACACAAGAGCTGACCCCATTAAAGAAAAGTCAGCTCCAAATGAGGGGCGAAATGACTCCCCTCCACAGTGTAACCAGAGGCCTGTAAAGAGAGTCCTCGGATGGCTCCCCAAGCCAAGGTGGGAAAGGCCCTGAACCTTGACTACCACTCAGTCTCTTAACAATAAAGTAGAGCAAGGAGAATAACCCTGGGTATTTGATTTCTTCTGGTGTGGGGAAGTTGAAGATATTTCCAGGTGTCTCTAAGACTTCAGCTAGGTGCAACTAATTGTGATACAAATGTTTCAAAGTGTCTCTCAACTCAACCCTGATTTGTAAACAACCCTGATTTATAACTAAATTTAGTTGTTGTTGCCTTGGTAAACTTTGGGAAAGAAAGGGAGGTTGGAAAAGCATAGCATTTAACACCAAGACCTGTTCATGCCGGAAAGCCTACTTTCCTTTTTCTTGTGAGGAAACTATAAAAACTTGTACCAGTTCTATAGAGTTAAATGTGCAAACAGCGCACAGCCATTGTCTCCAGGATGGGGCTTATCCCCGCTTCGATTGATACTCTGAGGCTAGTGGGGGGAAGGGACAGAAAGGAGCAGAATACATGCATCGGGTGGGACCAGGCTCCCTGTAACCTGATTCTCGGAGCTGTGCTGCCAGCTCATTATAAGCACAGGAGAACCAGCGGGCACAAGCGCTACACTGGTAAGAGTGGCTAATTCCAGACAAGTGCAGGGGCTGAGGAGGCCACTCTCCTCAGGGACTCTTCCCCAGGCATTGGAGGGACGCTTCCTTTTGTTTGGTCGGAAGGCTTCTTGGGTTGGTCAGGGGACGCTTTGACCGACTCAGGAATATGGGGTGGGATTGATTAAACTGGACGTTTGTTCTTTCTCACAGATGGGTAACATATTTTCTGGTGGAGAGAACACCCCACTGGGCTGTATTCTGGAGCACTGGGACATGTTTGATCCCCAGGCACTGAAACAAGAATGTATGGTTTTCTTCTGCACCCAAGCCTGGCCTCAATATCGACTCTCCACTGGTGAACAATGGCCCCCAGAGGGTACTCTTAATTATGACACCATTCTTCAACTAGATGCGTTTTGTAAACAGGAAGAAAGGTGGTCTGAGGTGCCCTATGTGCAAGTGTTCTTTTCCCTCAGGGACAACCCCCAACTGTCTAAGACCTGTCAGATAGATTCTGCTCTCTTGGCTGTAGTTTATTCCCCAAACGGTCAGGAATTCTCGAGGGAGACAGCACCTAGTTCAAACCTTCCATCTACTTCTCCCACACCTTCCTCCACGTGTTCAGAAAACCCCAACGAGAGAGGCTGTCCCAAGAGTTTGTTCTGGTCCTACTGCAACCCCCAGAAGGCAACCATATCCTTCCCTGTGTCCCTTGGTTGAGACTGCAGGGGGTGAAAAGGGAAGTGCGTGAGTATATACTCCATTTTCTCTAGCAGATTTAAAGCAAATTAAAAGCGATTTAGGAAAATTTTCTGATGACCACAATAAGTACATAGATGTTCTCCAGGGGTTAGGACAAAGCTTTGACCTCTCTTGGAGAGATATGATACTACTACTAGATCAAACATTAACGTTTAATGAAAAAATGAAGTTCTGGATGAAGCTAGGAAGTGGGTTGATTTGTGGCTCATGTCCCATACTGATAGTAGTATGTCTCCTGGAGACAGGGACAGATACCCCACGGGAAGGCAGGCAGTTCCCCTTCAGGATCCTGATTGGGACCCTGAGAAAGAAGGTAACTGGTGACATAAACACTTTCTAACATGTATCCTAGAAGGTTTACGTCGGTCTAAGAAAAAGTCTGTGAATTATGCCAAGTTGTCCACTATTTGCCAGGAGCAAAACGAGAATCCCTCAGCTTTTCTTGAGAGGCTTAGGGAGGCTATGAGAAAACATACCCAATTGACACCTGATTCCACAGAGGGTCAGATTATTTTGAAAGACAAATTTATCACTCAAGCAGCTCCAGACATCCAAAGAAAACTCCAGAAATTGGCTCTAGGCCCAGACCATAACCTGGAGAATCTTCTTAAAATGGCCACTATGGTCTTTTATAACCGAGATCAGGAGAAAAAGGGGGAAAAAGAGAGACGAGAACAGAAAAGAATGACAGCTCTAGTAATGGCTCTCTGACAAACAAGCAACTTTCAGGGGCAGAGGGAAATCAGAGGAGCTAAACACAAGTACTTCCAATGTGGTCAGACGGGTCACTTCAGGACAGACTGCCCCCAGCAGTACCACTGGCCCCTATCCAGAATGCAAGGGTGATCACTGGAGGGTGGCCTGTCCCCAGAGGTGAAGGCCTCCTGGGACAGTGACCCCATTGGCGCCCAAACTGGACTGAGGGTGCCTGGGGCAGATTCTCATGGCTCCAGTTTGTGTCATTACCCCTCAAGAGCCCCAGTGAAGCGCCAAGAAATAAAATTTCTTTTGGACACTGGAGCAACCTTTTCTGTACTTCTCTCTAACCCTGGTCTTTTATCTCCCAAATCAGTAACTATACAAGGGGTATCTAGAAAGCCGGTTACCAAATTTTTCTCCCAGCCTTTAAGCTGCAATTGGGATGACTGGCTGTTCTCTCATGCCTTCCTAATCATGCCTGAAAGTCCTGCTCCCCTTTTGGGGAGGGGCATACTAAATAGAGACAAAAACTTATTCTATTACTAGGTCAAGAAACTACAGAATTAGTAAAACATATCACTTCTTTAGCTAAATTTCAACAAATCCTTAAAAACTTCCCCACTACATCACATTCAACACTGAAGGGACTTTTCTCTCCTGGAGATCTAGTCACGATCAAAACTCTTCCCTCTAATTCACCTTCCCTAACCCCAGCTTGGGAAGGCCCCTTTCCTGTTATCTTGTCTTCTACAGCTGTTAAAGTTATGGGAGTCGATTCCTACACACATCATTCACGATTAAAATCCTGGAACCCTCCACCTTCTACGGAGACAGATAATGAAGACAGCCAACCACAGACCATCTACACTTGTGAGCCAAAGGAAAGTTTGAAGTTATTTAGAAAACAGCAAGAGAAATGCTAATATGGTTTTCTTTTAGCATCACTGAATGAGTGCTTCTAACCTGACACTGTTCTACCTTTGCCTTTTACTGATTATACTAATCAGATTTATATTTTCCAGAAATGTCATCAAGCCACACGTAATAAAGATGGTTCCAGTCCAAGACCTGATTCTATCGTGAACCCCTGTTATCGCTCTCCCTCCAGAGAAACCCTAACTGCCCCCTTCTATCATCGCCCGATTCAGCAGGAAGCAGTTAGATCAAGTCTTCGCCCTTTTTCCCTAACAGCAGTTAGATTTTCTATTCAGAGAGGGAGAATTGATGCAGGACATTTGGCGCCCCGGCCAGCTCAGCAGAGCTGGAGGACCTGCCGCCCCCCACCTTGGTGGTATCCGTGCAGCGGCAGCGCGACTGAGGAACCAGCAGGCTGTACGATAGGCAAGGAGGGGGACCTCCAACCCCCCACCGGAGGCTCCAATAGTCAAAAAGGCGGGACAACTGCTGAGGAGACACCTGCACCTTGGGTGTCTTCACTTTACACTTAGGACTAAAAAACGGAACCCCCATTTCCGATGCCTAGGTCAATTTCATGTGAATTTCCTAGGCCTCAATTCCATGAATGGACTGTGTTCATTCATTAATACATTCATTCACCTTGACCTGGCAGAAGGAACTGTGTTCATTCATTAATACATTCATTCACCTTGCTCCAGCGGAAGGAACTGCGTTCATTCGTTGATACATTCATTCACCTTGCCCAGGTGGAAGGGACTGTGTTCATTCATTTCCTGGCCAAGGAACCCATGTACCTATATATACCTCGAGACTAAGAGCCTAAAGGCGGAGACGAGGAAAGACCGGGAGAGAAACGGAGAGAGCTTTTCTCTCCCCACTTGAGTTCTCTCTCTCTACCAGGAGCTTTAGTGCTTTTTTGTATTCTTTTCTGTAAATAAATTCTGACTTACCACTACTCTTGTGGTCCATCGATTCCTTCTTCGAATCGCCGAGACCAAGAACCTGAAATTCCGGTATCAGGTCCATGACAGAACTCAACAGTGAACATGAGTACAGTCTGTACATTTCTGAAGCTGACAATCTGAGATGAAATTCTGACTTGGAACCAATAACTACCAATGCGATGAGATCTGCAGAGAAAGTGCATAATACCCAAGAGAATGTATTTCTGGGGTTAGTGGGAGAAGGGCCCTGATCTAGCTGTTGGAGGAAGGAAGGTTAAGCTAAGACCTGAAAGATATGGAGACAACAGCCTGGAGAAAGGTGACAGGCAGCCAGCAAATGCTCCTTCAACCAACGTAAAGAGGGTGGATGAATAAAGAAACCAGTGGAGAAGGCAGGGCTCAATCAGGTAGAACTTGCAGATCAGTACAAAGTTTATGGGGATGTACTTCAGAACAGAAGGGAAAAAACCGAATTTGAACCTTTGAGGTTTTCTTTTCTTTCTCTTACACAAAGTTTAGTTTTAGCTTGATATACAGTATATTGCATTCAATGTATATCAAAACAAAACATCCGTATGTGTTCATGTGACCCAAAAAGGTCACATGCAAAGAGGTTTTGATTGATTGTACAACTATCCCCGAGGTAGGAATATATATTAATATGTAACTATGCACTAAAACTTCATCAGAAACAATTTCTTCTCCCAATGTGCTGATCACTGAACAGTGCCCTGAAGAAAGGGGTGCAAGGCAGAAGAAGATACTGCAGAGAATGGAGAAAGGGTTCAGCTAAGATGGTCCCTGGGAACCAGCTTGACAGGACCCTGATCTGAGGCTGAGGCCACTGGGGAGAAGCCCAGGTCTGGGGCAAGAGGGAGTGGGCAGGGCAGGTCCACCAGCTGTACCAAAGTCATGTTCACCATCAGTGGCTAGGCCCTGCTTCTCGCCCTGAGTGTGCACACACACGCAGCATTTCCCTTGGCTGCCTTCACAACCTGGCAGCACAGCTAGGCCTGGGCACAGACCGCCACTTAAGGAATGTAAGAGCCCAACACGGGTTCTGCATCCATGGATTTGACCAACTATAGACTGAAAATATTATTTAATTGAAAAATTAACCAGCCAGGTGAGTGTTATGCATCTTTCGAGCCAGCTACTCAGGAGGTTGAGGCAGGAGAAGTGCTTGAGCCCAGGAGTTGGAGGTTGCTGTGAGTGAGGGAGGCTAAGGCATGGCCCTCTAGGCAGCAGGGAGACTTTGTCTCAAAAACAAACAAACCACACAATAATAATACAAATAAAAACACAGTACAACAACTATTTGTATAGCATTTATATTGTTTTAGGTATTATAAGTAACCTAGAAGTGATTTAAAATATACAGGAAGATAAGAGTAGGTTATATGCAAATACTGCACCATTTTATTATAAGCGACTCAAGCATCTGTGGATCTTGGTATCTGCAGATCACTGAACTAATTCCCCACGGGACACTGAGGGTCTTTGCATCTGCTCACAGAACAGTGGATCGGAAAACAGACAAACATGTTTTTTGACCCAGACCCTAAAGCCGCAATGAACTGAACTCCCCAAAGAATAGGGCCAGCGCTTGCATGCATTTGCTGATCCTTGTTGGGTGATGAGGCTCTGAACTCATCAGGACAGGGGTTTTAAGAGTGATTACACTGTCATCACACTGAAACAGAGCATCCAGCATGCAGCGGATGTCAAAAAAAAGCATATAAAATTATTATTGATTCTTCAAGGCACTTATATCAAACTTCAATCTAAAGTAGAAGTTTGCTGCATAATAATAGTTATCATTTAGATGTGAAGTTTAGAAAATGCAAATGAAAACACTGTGCAGACTATAAAGAAATATGAATTCTTAACATTTATCTTTAAAAGCTTATTCCTTTTAATAGTAATGAAGACCAGACATTATACAAATGCATACTTCCACCCCAGGAGTAATCAATAGCATTTTGTTGAAATTAAGGTCTTAGGCTCTGAAATTATGAAAGTCTCCTAATGTTTGTCTACAGCTATAACCCACTAAAATATTATTTACACCTCTTTAGAAAAAAAAATTATTTCAAGCATTGTAATGACATAGTATAGGAGAAGGGTTGTTGTAGCAAGTTAAAAATGTTCTTCCAGTACCAGAAGCATCACTATTCAGATGGTATTTCAATCCCCTCATCTCCCGATTAAACAAACAAGAGAACAGAAGCTTGGTTTTCAGATGGGAGAGATGTTTATTAGCAATGAGAAGAGAGTGCCTGGCAGTAAAGGTTACAGAGAAAAGCTGTAAAATCACTTTGTCCAGAGGTCTTTTAAAAAAGAAACAAATGTATCTGCTCCTGTCAGATTTGATGTAACCATGCCCAGAAGCAGGTGCAGAAAAGGAAGATGCCTGGAGCTTCCATTATCACCACAGGGCTTTCTTTCTAGTCACAGCCAAGCAAACAACACAGAGCGCAGCCTCTCACCAACATCACAACTCACAGCTGTCCACCACTGGGGGAAGCTTGGCCCCTAGCACCACAAAAACTGTCAGATCAGCCCACAAGAGAAGACTCTGCATGGAGCATCGCTGCTGACTGCAACAACTTTTAAATTCCAACCACACATTTCTTCTACCCTGACATTGATTCAGCCAAAAGAAGGTATGCTAAGATTGTGTTACATCCCTAGGGGAATGAGTTTAGCCACCCCTTTTCAGAGCAGAGGTTTCTGAGGGCAGAGTCAGGCTGCCCACCAAGTATAAATGGAGAAAGCTGCTCTTCAATGCCAGCCAAAACTAAGGTCCACAAAGCTTCTAAAGTTTCAGTGCATGATGCCTGTAAATTTAAATCTGTGACCTACTTGCTGCTGGTGGAATTCATTCCGACATCCAGGACAATCTACTGAAACAGTAGTTGACTAAAGCAAGCCCTAGCCCTTCATCATCCTTCAGCAGATAGCCGGCGTGGGTGTGTGTGCCGACAGGGAGTAACATGGGGTGTCGGGTGGGGAGAGGAGGACTTTGCTGGCTGCATGCATACATGCCACCAGCCCTCTACAGAGTAACAAGCCCTATGATTCAGGGCAAAGATGCCAACTTTGCCCAGGTTGGCTCTCTCTGAAGTAAAGAACCATAACAGAGTTCTTGTTAGGCGACCAAGAAAGCAATCCCCAACTTTTTCACTCTTTGGTAATGACACAAAGTGCCCCAAGAATGTGCAATGTGTTTCAAAACATAATCCAGGTTCAGCTCTGAGCCTGAGAAAGCAGATTTCTTCAGAAGTTGAGGGAGACAGGAAAAGAGAATTAATATGTCTCGAGCACCTAGTGTATGTCTTGCACTAGGCTGAACGGCTTACGTAATTTTTGCTTCATTTATCACTGATAAGCCAATGAAGAGCTTAAGGCAAGTATCATTCTGCCCTAAACCAGGAAAGAAAACAGTATATCCATAAATACAACAAATTAAGGATATAAAGACAGAAGTTAAACACTAGACTTCACACAAAGGTAGAGAGTGGCAGAATTAGGAAATATACCCCATGCTTCCTTTCAATACCCTCCACTTGTTAGGCTCCTTCATCCCCATTCATGGTATTTATCCCTAGAATAGAACCAAGATGAGGCGGCAACACCCTAGCCGCAGCAGCTCTGAGGTCGAACTCTAGTTCTGTTTTCAAGCTATGTATCGTTAGAAAAGTCATTTAAACTCTTAGCGCCAGTTTCTTTATGTATAACATGAGGATCTAGGCCAAACATATGTGTCCTACAATGAGGGGAAAATATATTTCAATGTGCTTTATAATTTAAAATTCAAATATGAGGAAGTATTATCACACAACCATTGAAGAACCTAAGCCAGACATGTTCCACCAGGAATTCTATCATGTGGTCCTCTGAGTAAGAGAAAGCTGGGCTCTAGCATATTCTTCAGAAGAGTATCCAGGGTATTTGCCTTCCATCAACTTTAGGAGTAACAAAAAGAAGCAGAAATCCTCCTTTCATATTAGTATGGTCTCATTCATTGCTCCACTACAAAAGCCTGGGAGATGTTCCCTAAGAACTTTCAGATGATGATGACTACAGCAGTTGATCTCCAAAAATGGCCCCAATGACCCTACCTCCCGTGCCCCCGTGTAGTCTCCACCCACAAAGGGAAACAGGCTGGTCCTGTGGCTTGCTGTAGCATGTAGCACATGGTAGAGGTCACATACTGCCAGTTCCAGGACTAAGCCCAAAGCTCTCACTTTTTCTCTGAGCCACCAAGTAAAAACTCCTGGCAGAGAGATCATGTGGAAAGATGATTCGGAAAGAGACAGAGACCCAGCCACTTTCAGCCTTCAGTGAAGCACCAGGCATGTGAGCGAGCAATCCTGGGATACGACAGGCCAACTGAGCGCTCAGAAGACTACAGCCCCAGCCAACGTCACGAGGAGCAGAAGAACCACCCAGATGAGTGCAGTCAACTAACAGAATTGTGAGAGATAGTACAAATGATAGTTGCCTTGGCCCCTAAGTCTAGGGATTGTTTGTCATACAGGAATAAATGATAGTAACAAGAATGATGAGGGAAAAGAAGAGGATAGCTATCATCCTCTGAATCTTTGCTATACAGTTCACCTTTCATAGACACCATCTAATTTAATCTTCCCTGTAACAGGTTGAGATGAGCATTAGGACACCAATTTAAAGGAGACTGTTAATTTACGGGGAGTTAAGTTATCCAAGGTGAGGATTTAAAACCCAGCTTTTGTAGTCCTTAGTAACTACAAAAATCCATTTTCTCAACATTTTTGTCATAATTACTGTTCTCTGATAAAGTGCCAAAGAACTGAGTTGAAAAACAAAAAGTTTGTTAAATAATTAAACATTTATTTCAAATGATACAAATGAAAGCAATGCATTATGGTGAAAACGGCTTTCAACTAGTAGTCTAGAACTCGTATTTGACATCTGACCTAATCATCAGCTGTGGGAAATTGAACAGTTTATCTATGAAAAAGGTTCCCTCCTATAAAAAATAAATGTCATAGATTTTTGTAGTTGTTGTGGGATCAAACTAAAATATTTGATTAAAGGACTTTTGCAAACCAAAAGAAAGAAAGCAGTCCTATAGAAATGTGCTATGAGAAATTACTGAATTAACTCGAAAACTTAACTACATTTCAGCTTGAAACTATTTGTATTTTCGTGCCTCCTTCCAGAATAAATGTTCATATAAACACTGTTTTTTGCTTTCCAGAGCTTTGGGACATATCATTTTTTAGTACCAAAGAAAATAAACTCAAAAACAACTAATTAATACATCACTTCTTAATTAATATTTTTTTGAGGCAATACCATGATAAGCAGAAACCCTTTGGTTTTGAGTAAATAGCTACATTTCCCCATTCTGCTGATTCACTGATTTATGTTAGTTTCCTTGGGGTGAAAGGGAGGGAGGTGTTAATGATGGTTTCAGGAAATGTGTATACAAATACAGTTCTGACATGCACAGAGAGTTCCCAGTGAGACTGGACACAAGGAATCAAGTACAAAATAGATAATGGCACCTCTGTTAAATGAAATAAATCATAAGGTGTCTCATAAAGAGAAACTCTACCCCATGGATAGGTAGTGCCAGCTAAGAGCAGTAAAATAGTCCTCTGAAGCCACTCCTTAGAATCCTCATAGCAGCTTTTATTCTGTTTTGGAAACCAAATGGTGTCACTGGTAGTCTCACCAATTTATATAACATTCTCTCACTGAAAGTAAAATACTCATATAGAATTTGAACAAGTTGGTAAGTGTATAAAACTTAAATTATACAATTAAAAATGAAAAGGTTTTTTTATTTAGCTTAATATGACTTTTTAATCAATAAATGTCTTGACAATTTTATAATGACAACACTTTTTTTCTTTGTTCAGGCATTTGTCAATATATTCTTTATAAATTTCAGAATATTACAGGGATATACACTTTTTTTTTTTGAACAGAGACAGAGTCTCACTTTATTGCCCTCGATAGAGTGCCGTGGCATCACACAGCTCACAGCAACCTCCAACTCCTGGGCTTAGGCGATTCTCCTGCCTCCACCTCCCGAGTAGCTGGGACTACAGGCACCCGCCACAATGCCCGGCAATTTTTCTGTTTCGCAGTTCGGCCGAGGCCGGGTTTGAACCCACCACCTTTGGTATATGGGGCCGGCGCCCTACTCGATGAGCCACAGGTGCTGCCCGAATACACATTTTTGTTTACATAGTTTCTTTTGTACATTTCATGCCAAAGTTATAAGTAGGCATACATTCTGCATGAAGACGTTTTTAATGAACAAATTATGTCCTAACTTATGAGTACAAACCTACAGGTAAGTCAGTAAGGAATATTTAAAGATTTAAAATGATATTCTTCCAAAGGCCCCAAGGCCTATGGGTATCAAGTATATGAATGAAATAAATATTGGGGTTCCTATTTCAAAGCAGAAGGAACAATGGCTATATTAAAAGTAAATAAAGCAGGCGGTGCCTGTGGCTCAGCAAGTAGGGTGTCGGCCCCATATACCGAGAGTGGCGGGTTCAAACCCGGCCTGAGCCAAACTACAACCAAAAAAAAATAGGAAAAAAAAAAAAAAAGTAAATAAAGCAATCTGGCTTAATATAGGAAGTAAAAATTTTAAATAAACCAAGGATAAAGTTGGATATTTAATCTAATCTATTTAATTCTGGAAATGTGACCTATTTGGGAGTTAAAGATACTAATCTTATGTGAATATAATATGTAAAATACATGTGTATGCTTATATTTATTCTCAAGTTCACTGAACAACTGGGAATCTTACCCACTTTTCTGAATCTAATTATAAAAAATAGAAATTGTGAGTAGGCAGCAAAATAAATTCTTTTTTGAAGTAACAACCCCATTAGGAAAACTTGTGACCCCAAAATAACAACCATTGAAATGATTATGGTTGACTTGGTATGTCTTTGTTCCAATGTTACTAAAATGCTATTATGATTGTTTTATATATTATAAACATTAATAGCATATTGTTTATGTTTATAGTTTTAGTCAAATGGCATTTATAAAACTCTGAAAAATCCTCTTAAATCCACTTGTAAAAAGACAGGGTCAATATTCTCACAAGCGTATTCAATTTGTGGTTAAAAAAAGACAAACATAAAACAGATTGAATGTGCTGTAACTATCTAATTAGAAAATGAATATGGCCTCATGAACTGGTAGAGACATATCATTATCTCACATTCATCGGTTACCATTCTAAAATGAAAGGAAGAAAACCATACTCTATAGTTTAAAACAAAGCAAAATGTCCTGTCTCAATCTGTTGCACGACAGGCCATTTATTAACATAAAAGTGCTCAGGAAAGTGTCTCCTCCCTAAACTGTGCCCTCAGCCTCTGTGCCTGCTCTCTCAGGCTCACATAATTACAAAAGACCATTTATTTAATCCTGGCCAACCAACAGTAATAATATCTATACTAGCGGGTGGGGTACCTTCAACTTTAAAACCACATGTGGCATTCTGACTGAATCCAAATTTTACAGAACCCTCTTATATTTATTTATTAATGCATTTTGTTCATGTTTTGTATTTTTGTTTTATTTTTTAAATGAACATATTTAAAATACCAAAAAATAAAATAAGTTTCAACGAAATTATCTTCCCACATTGACCAGCACAATTACAACACCTGTAAGCCCTAAGGGCTAAATTGACCGCTGCTAGATTAATGAGGTTCATGATTCAGTTCTACCTTGCCCCTCCTAACTGACACCACTACCCCAGAAGGCTGCCTGGCAAGAGTTTATGGGGGTCAAGCATGCCAGCCTGTTATCAGTGCTTGACAGTGGTGCACTGTGTTTTTGTATGATGGAATTTGTGAATAGTTGCACCACTCAACAGACTGTTTAACCCATTATGTCAAAAAAGACTAAGAACACAGGAGGAAGAAAACAGATTTTCTAATGAGATTTGGGAATTGTAATATTCTATTGTTACTGCTAAAGATAAGATGATATGCCTACTTTGTGATGCTAAAATACCAACAGTATAGAAATTCAATGCTCATAAGCATGTAACACTCATAAGGATCACAAATATTTTAAATTAGAGGGACAAGAGCAAAAGGTTGTACTAAGCAAATTAAAAGATGAAAAGCAAAAGGAAAAACAATTCTCTCAAGTAGTAATAAGACATGGAAATAATGCCACTATTGCAACTTATAAAGTAGCCTATATACTTGGGGAAAAAAGTAAAGCCATTCGGTGATGCAGAAATAGGGAAAGAATGCACTGTCCAAGTCGTAGAATACTTAGACTCTAATCATGTTTCAAAGTACAAACAACAGCCTCTTTCAAAGGGAGCCATAACTGATTGGCAGGATGAATTAGCCTTCAACTTAACAACTTCATGCCATACTTCAAAAAGAAAATATATATTACTCAATTGCTTTGGATGAATCAACTGATACTACTGACTCAGCACATGTTTTATACTTCACTGAGGTAACAATGAAGAGTTACTGGTTTGGGGCACTCTGCAAACAGAACGGGGATTTGAATATTTATCTTCAACAACTTTCAAGATAAATATGATGTACGGAATTTGATAAATCTTGTGAGTACATGTACAAAGTACCTTCTATGATAGGAAAACATGAAGGATTTATTGCACAGATTTTTTTTTAAAGCATTAACAAATTTAGATGGTCTCAATTCTTTTTAAGTTTCATCAGCAAAATGTCTGTGCTAACGCTATTTTAAGTGACACTTTGCAACAAGTATTGTTAACTATATACCTACAAATACTACCCAGCAGTGTCATGTTCACATAATATGCTGAAGTTGAACTGTAAGATATTCAGTATGGGCTCGGCGCCTGTGGCTCAACGGGCTAAGGCGCCAGCCACGTACACCTGAGCTGGCGGGTTCGAATCCAGCCCCCAGGCCCGCCAAACAACAATGACAGCTGCAACCAAAAAATGGCCGGGCGTTGTGGTGGGCGCCTATGGTCCCAGCGACTTGGGAGGCAGAGGCAAGAGACTCGCTTGAGCCCAGGAATTGGAGGTTGCTGTGAGCTGCGATGCCATAGCACTCTATCCAGGGTGA
>CAUYON010119082.1:0-12863 GCA_963573935.1 Arctocebus calabarensis
GAGGCAGGAGACTCGCTTGAGCCCAGGAATTGGAGGTTGTTGTGAGCTGTGATGCCATGGCACTCTATCCAGGGTGACAGCTTGAGGCTCTGTCTCAAAAATAAATAAATAAATAAATAAAAGCAAAAGCAGATAATCTCATCTATGTGTGTTTATGTAAGTTTTTTAAACAAGATCAAGAAATCTGACTCATGAGGGAATCTTATTTTCAATTCTAAAACTTTACTTGATTAAGGGAAACAAATGGCTCTCTACAGAGTTTGATTTTTAGACTCTATAATCCAGGAAGAAAAGGTTTACACTACACAAAGATATCTACAAAACAATAATATTTGGTTGAAAATTATTTTACGGTATTTTCAATACCAATATTTTAGTGTGCCGGGGACTAACCCGTCCCCTGACCACAGTCTCCAGCATCAGCGGGGGCTCGGCGTGTGTGTCCTCCTGCCCTGCCCATTTCCTCACCTGCCAACGTGGGGGGCTCTGACAAGGTTACGGCAAAGAAACACTTCTGCCAAGGTGCTAGTGCATCCTTGGGTCTTGATAGAAGGAGCCAACATTCAAAGCTTTTATAGTTCAAACAATTATTTTGTACCTTCTCCTATTTAGATTTCTCATTTTGGAACTTTCCCCTTTGAAGGTGAGAAGTTGAAATAACAGTGAACGTTGACAGCAAGCCTCAGGTAGGCATCCCAGGCCTTCTCTGAGTCAAAGGGAAGAGACTCATGTAACTCAAAAATGATCCAACCACACACACGGGGACGGGCTGCAAAATGACCCGAGAAAAAGCCCAAACTCATAAAAAAGAAAAAGTGACTTTTATATCCTGTGTCCTCTATTCGTATTTTCTTTAGGACACTGTCTGAAGTAAGAGAAGCCTCAGGAGGTCGCAGGAAAGATTCAAGGATCTGGAGGTGGTTATCCTGCAGAGAACTAACTCATTTAGAACCTACTATATTCGGAGTGCAGAATTAGATACCGTTATCTTCCCAGACTTTGCACAACAACCTCTGTGACCTTCAAGGCAACAGGCACCTACACACAGTCTTCTTCATGGATATATAAAAATAGTTAGAGAAAGAAAATAAATTTATGGAAAGTATAGTTTTTTCCAGTTTATAATGTAGCAAAATTTATATTATAAAACTTACTGCATACAGTTTGCTTTTATTATTCATGCATTTATTCAGCATTGTGTTTCTGTAAGAACTACACATTTATAATTTACATTTCAAATATCCGACCAATGTTTTTCCTTCATCATTTACAACTGAATATATCACAATTCTGGGTAGAAGGGAGACACTTTAAGCACCTATTATTATGTTAGCAAACAACAGTAAAGGAAGCAAAAGAAATAAAGTTAGGAGGAAATTTTAGGAAGGGAACCACAACTTCTGTAGTATTTCCACTGCTGTGGAATTGTCATTGCTAACCCACAAAGAGAAAATAGATAAAGGTGCTTTATTGCTTTTTGAAACACGGAAGGGAAAAAAATCAGTATCTTAAATAAAGATTTCAATTCCTAACCTCACCAGTCTACTGTGCAATTGAACCAAAGTCATTAATTTTTAGCCTCAAGTAAATGAGAATTCCAAGTTTTAGCTCTGCATATGAAAACTCAATAAAATAGGCCATGGCAACAGAGTAGAAGAACCACTGCATATGCAAATTCGGGGCACATTAGGAGTGGATTTCATTTCACACTGTTATAGTAAGTCACTAGAATAGGACACTACCATGTTTTTTTTTTTTTTTTTTCCAAAGAAAATCACACTTTCAAGCATTCTATGGCGAACTTTGGGGAACGTTTTTTATTACTTAAGCCATTTGGCATTTTAGAGTTTTGATTCCTTTCTGTCTTCCAAATCTCTGCACCCCTGATCATTATTTTGAAATTCTCTCTTAGAGGGCACAGCACGTACAGTTTCGATCCCAGCTTTGCTACTAGCTGACTATGAACTTGGGGCGGTCACTCAAGCCAAATGGGCTCCGTAAATGGTGAAGTTTGCAAGCTGGATTACCTCTAAACACCTTTGGATTTAAAATAATAGGTCTTTCATTAGGGTCTTGGGGACAGAACGATTTGGGACTCTTCAAATATACACTTGTCAATAAATCATAAGTTGGTGCTCAATATCCACACAGAGAAAAACACCAGATTTTTTCTGTTGTGTTTATATACTTCCACCATGCCCATCCCCCATCATCCTGTCACCCACAAAAGGTCAATTAAACATTTTCTTACTGAGAAAAAATTATTTTCTGAGAAGATATTTTAGCAACCATTCTCACAATGTCTATTATATTTCAGCCTCTACTTTTCTTTTTTTATTATTTGCAGTTTTGAGCCAGGATTGTGTTTGAACCCACCACCTCCGGTATGTGGGGCCATCACCCTACTCCTTTGAGCCACAAGCCCTGCCCATATTTCTGCCTCTGGACCATGTGACGTAATCCAGACCCCAGGAAGTGGTGGAAATGACCTCCAAACTCAACAATCTTTCCTATGAGTTTTTAGACTTCCTTTTGTTACTAGCTTCAGGATTTGCAAAGTTGAAATTACAAGGGCATGTTCTGTTTTAGGCTGTGAGCTGTGAGGTAAGAGGGCTTCTTAACGGAGGTCTAGTTTATTCCAGAATGTTTCTAAAGGAACATGGCAACATCAGTGGTTGCTTGAGTTCTGAGCTCAGATCAAGGACACGAAAGGGGGGTAACTGTGTTGCACTCAGTCACTAATGTTGAGACCTTTGTAGTTAATGGGGAAAGGGAACCAGGGATGTGATTGCTTCTTTGTATTTCTGGGTTCAGTATATGTGAAATCTTCTGGAACGACATTTTCAATTTCCCACTAACCGCACATTCACATTTACCCCATAGTTTGATGCATTTGTAAACTTCAGTGATAATATATCCAATGTTACCAAAAAGTTTTGAGAAAAACATTGTCTAACCTCACATTTGTAACACACATCTGTAGCCATAAGATTCTGAAAAACAAAACCCCACCACTGCAGAAGTGTATCATATGTGACCAGGGTAATTTTAGTTCAGTAATCCAGATCTGAAGGTATATTTTTAAAAAACTTCTTCCAACAAATTAAAGATTTATGCTGCTTTATTAATTTTAATAATATTCAAAGAACATCCAAATATATATAATATATACATGCCCACGTATACATATATTAACACAAAACTATGTACTCCAAACAATTTCTTACTTACATTCCTAATACACAACATTCTTTAAATGTTTTTTTGATACAGAGTTTCACTTTGTTGCCCAGGCTACAGTACCGTGGCATCTGCCTTGGTCACAGCAAACTCAAAGTCCTAGGCTGAAGTGATCCTCCTGCCTCACCTTCTCAAGTAGCTGGCACCATAGGCACCTGCCACCATGCCTGCCTTATTTTTCTATTTTTAGTAGAGACAAGGTCTCATTTTTGCTTAGGCTAGTTTTGAACTCCTGAGCTCAAGAGATCCTCCTGCCTCAGCCTTCCAGACTGCTAGGATTAGGGACGTGAGCCACCATGCCTGACCTGAGCCATTTTCCTAGCAGAAGAGTCATGATATCTTTTGTAATCTTTGGAAGCAAAAGCAATACTTTCTTCCACTATTTTGTCTAGGTTTCAGTTTTTTTTTTTCTTAGGTTTCAGTTTTATAATTTTTTATTTATATTGAGAATATTTTGATGATTCTCCTTTGATTTTCTCATCTAGTCATTTACTCTTACATTCTTTCCAACTACTTTGCACATAAATATTTCACATTCTCTCATCTGGTGATCTAATTTCTTTCATTTGCTGATACAATAGGTCCCACACATGCACAATAAATTTTTATTAACTCTCAGGATCCATTTCAAAAACAATACACGTAGCACTGATGAGTTCATTTGACTTTTATTCAAAGAATAGAAATAATGGGTAATTTTTTTTTTCTCTTTTAGATGTGATAGGCGGATTCAGGGGACTGGACTGGATTTAAATGCATAAAGTGAAGTGATCTCAAGTTAGGAAATTAAGTTATTTTATAAGATGAACTCACCTGTGCAACCACACCCAGATCAAGATAATGAACACTACCAGCTCCTAGACACCTACCTTGACTCTCCTACCAGAAGATTGCCTATTGATTTAGCCTGCATTTTTATTTTATTATCATTGATTAATTTTGCCAGTTTCAAAATGGAAAAGGAAGGAAAAATAACATATGCTACTCTGTCTCTGACATTTTTAATTATAATGTCTTTGAGATTCATCCCTGGTGTGGTGTTTACTTACAGTTCAAATTTCCTCGTTTTTTAGTCTTCCATTGCTGGCTACCCAATTCATTTGTAAACTCTACTGGGATTAACTTTTGGTTGGTTTGCTGTTTTGAGTTATTAAAAATAATGCTGCATTCTTGTCCACGCCTTTTGGTACGGTACCTTTTTAGATATATTCATGCTGAGGATATACATAGGAGAGTAATTAGAGAGTCATAGTCTGAACATATGTTCAACGTAGTCTGTTCTTCAATATAAAATGTGTATAATGGTATCCTAATTGATTAACCCAAATTACACTAACATAACTACATATATTTGACATTTCTTCACATCATCACCAACATGTGGTATTAGTAATTTATCTTTGCATTTAATTACAGTTTTAATTTGTATTTCCCTGGCAATTCAATGGGTTAAGAATGCTTGAATACATGTGTTAACCACTGGATCGTTGGTACTTTTGAAGACTGCTCATTTTAAAAAATTACTCTTGTCCTACGGTTTTGCAAGATTACTTAACATATGAGCATGTAAAATACATGTACACATGGTACAAAAAGTCTTTTTTACAATTATAGCATAAATATTTCCTTTCATTCTCCATCTTTTGCTGTCAAGCACTTACCATTCTTTTTATTACTGAGCTGATACCATGGGCTTTTGTCTTTAATGAAGGCCTACTTGTTAATATTTCCTTTTCGTTCCTGAATTTTGTTTCTAAAACCATTATCTATTCCAAGATGAGAAGCAAATTTTTTTTTTTTTTTTTAACAGAGGTCAGCAAATGATTTTGCTTCTCAAGATCCAGAAAATGTGGCTAACTGGACCATATGTTCTCATTCACAACTTCTTAACTCTGCTATTCTGGTGTGAAAACAGACATAAATAATAACTTCACTAAGGACTGTGGCTATGTGCCCATAACTCTTTATTTATGGACCTTAAAAGTTGAATTTTATATCATTTCATGTGAAATACAGTTGCTCATCTGATTTTATTTTTTTACATGTTAAATATAATTAAAAATGTAAAAATTATTTTAAGTGGTGATATTATTTTGATTTTTCGGTTTCCTTCTCAATGATTGTCCAGAAGCATGTTACTTAATTTCCATAAATTCCTACAATGTTTAAAGTCAGATGTTACTGACTTTTTTGTTTTATTTCCTGAGAAAATACATGATCTTTATTTTTCTCTAACTTAGTATTTCTGTCATCCCTTGAATTCATCTTAAATTATTTTTTTAATTTTGTACAGATCTGCCCAAAATAAATACTCTCAAATTTTGTGTTTCTAAAAAGGACTTAATTTTATCTTCATTTTATTTTAATGTGTTTTGTTTTTCATATTATTCAGTTCAATGTGTGTTATAATGTGTCTCCCAATCGCTTTTTTGAGCCATATTATTAAGATGTATGCCATTTTCTAAGTATTTGAAATCCAAATGCATCTCACTATTACTGATGGCTACTTTAATTCCACTGTGGTCAAATTGTATGATTAAAGATAATATTTGCTATTGTTATTTTTTTGACATATTTAATGATACAGTATATGGTCTATCTTATTGGACATACTACGTGCACTTAAAAACAATAGGAAGTGTTCTCTCTGGGTGAAGCGCTCTGTAAATATCACTTAGGCCATTGTGGATAACAGAGTTGCTCAGATTACGTATTTTTTTAACTGACATTTTATCAAGTTGTCCTCTCATTTACTAAGAGAAGGGTTCTAAAATCAATGTAAATCGTGGATATTCTACTTTTTCTTTTTGGATTATATACACAGTCTAATAAAAATTATTGCTTTTTCCACATTCACATAATGCAAAAAACTTACCATATTTTAATTATTTTAATCTTGTCTGAAAAGCATTGCCTTTGTCATTTTCATTCCTACATGTATTTAGACACCTTAAAGTTACTATTAATTTTTAAAGTAATAGTCTCTTGTATTTACCTAATTATAACCTTTACTTTCAATTTCTTCTCATACCTGTATTTTTGCTTAAAATATTTAATTAGTTTTCCTTTGACTGGTAGTCTGCTGTCAACAAATATTGTCAGCAAATATTTTTATTTTATATTTAATTTTAAAGTCTTGGTCCTAGATAGTTCTAGGATTTTGTTTTCAACATTTAAAGCATACTTGACAATTGAATTTTCATCTTTCATCACCAAATTTTTGAAAAGTTTGTGACTAGTCTTATCAGTGTTGTTTAAACATAATATGTCCTTTTTCCTCTAAACAACATTATTTTTAAATTTTTTGAGACAGAGTCTCACTATATTGCCCTCTGTAGAGTACTGTAGTATTACAGCTCACAGAAACTTCAAACTCATGGGCTTAAGGGATTCTCTTGCCTCAGCCTCCCAGAAGCGAAGACTACAGCCGCCCACCACTACATTTGGCTATTTTTGTTGTTGTCATTGTTGTTTAGCAGGCCTGGGCCAAGTTTGAACCCACCAGCCCTGGTGCATGTGGCCAGTGCCCTAATCACTGGGCTACAAATGCCAAGCCTAAACAACATTTTAGAACGATTTTTAGCAATTTTACTATAATGTATTTAATCTGAAGTGCTTGATTTGCTGTTTAGTCAACAATGTTCTGAATATTTGTGCTGCTCTCAAATTTATATGTTGAAACCCTAATCCCCAATGGAAGCTAAAGGGGAGGCTTTGAGGATGTGATTAAGCTGCGATTGGTGCCCCCGTCAGTAATATCCGAGTCTTTGTAAGAAGAGGCCAGAGAGCTTGGTAGTGCTCTTCCCACAGTGTGAGGATGCAGGATGTCACCAACATGCCAGTGGGAAGATCCTGAGTAGCATCTGACCCGCTAGCTCCCCAGGCTTGGACTCCAGCCTCAAGAAAGGCTGTTTCATTCTTCTGTTTGTAAGAAGGAACTTTATACTGTAAGGAACATTTTTACAGATCCTGAACTGATTGTCATTCTCCAGTGCCTTCCATGTGTTATTCATCCAGGTTTAAGATTATGCAACACAAGTAGCTCTGATAGAAAATGTTTTATAGTAACAGAATGCCTGGCAGATACAGGCACTGAGGGTTCATTGAGTAGACACAAGTAGAAAACACACACACACACATGCATGCAAAACTTTTAAAAATAGAAAACAGGATCAAATGGCAGGTCTATTTTTAGATCTCTGAGTATTCTCCAAACATCTTTCCAAAAGGGATGTAATATATCCAGAAGATAAAAAAAATCACATTACAACTAAGATATCTGTACCAGATTGTTTATTGCAGCCCAATTCATAATTTGTAAGTCATGGAAGAAGCCCAAGTGCCCATCAATCCACAAATAGATTAATAAATTGTGGTACATGTATACCATGGGATACTATGCAGCCTTAAAGAAAGATGGAGACTTTATCTCTTTCATGTTTACATGGATGGAGCTGGAACATATTCTTCCAGCAAAGTATCTCAAGAATGGAAAAAAAAATTATCCAATGTACTCAACCCTACTATGAAGCTAATTTATAGCTTTCATGCGATGTCTACAACCCAATTATAGCACAAGAAGTTGAGGAAAGGGGAAAGAGAGGGAAAGGGAGGGGAAGAGGGGGTAGAGAGAGGGTAAAGGGTGGGATCACACTCATGGTGCATCTTAGAAGGGTCAAGTGAAACTTACTAAATGCAGAACACAAATATGTTCACACAATAAACAAGAAAATCCCATGAAGCTTATGTCGAACAGTTGGATGAAAATATTTCAGACTGTATATGAAGCCCGCACACTGTACCCCATGATTGCACTAATGTACACAGCTATGATTGAATAAGAAAAATATAGAAAACAGGTATTTATTTCTAATTTAAGTTGCTGCTTTTAAATTATCTTTTCCGTAGCACAGTATCCAGTAGACTACTTTCACTTTCCCATTTAGTAGTAAGAAACATTAATCTCTCTTACTATTTGATCCATATGAAACAGAGGGACTTTACTAATAAATGCATTCATGGTATCCTGGTTCTTTGTACCCTCAATGAATCCCCAACAATAAAAAGAAAATACTGCAGTGTTTATATATTTTATTTAGACATTCAGTGCAGTAAAATCTTCCTCTGAAAACCTGTGAGACAGACAGGATGTATCTTCATAAATTGTAGTATAACTTTTTATCTCCTCAGGAAGCATCTTTAAAATATATATTGACATGGTCCATAGATAATCTATGAGTATAAGAGATCAATCTGTGAGTATAGGGGATCTTCCATTGTGTATGAGTATGTACAATAAATATGAAAGGGTTAAATTCACATACTTTCTTGGTTAGAAACAAGCTTCAGATTACACACACACTTAAGAAGGAATGGATTATACAAAGAACATGAACACCAGCTGTGGGGCTCATGCAGCCATCCCAGAGGCTGTCACACATGTGAACTGTGAGCCACAACTTTAAAATAGTGACATGGAAAATATGAACTCATGAGTACATAGAACACCCTCAATATATATCATCTTTTATCCCCCTGAACTTGGAATAAAGACGTAAATAATTTCTGCTAAATCTTACCAAAGTCATATTAGAAAGTGGAGAAATAATAACATAATTCAAATCAAAGTCTGTGTTGGCTGTCACTGCAACTTTCTACATTGCATTAGTAATTCAAGTTATCTAAATAAGACATGAAAAAACAAATTGAAGACAAGGAAAAAGTGAAATTGTCATTTACCTCGGATGATGTCATTCTTTGCAATATATAACATCCAATAAAATATTTAAATACAAAAAGAAATATCTATAAATTGAAAAACAAAAGGTGTCGTTTCTCAAAAAACTATTTATAATTCTAATGGAATTGGACAAGATCATCCAAAAATTCATAAGGAAGACTAAATGTTTAGGAGGAGGTAATATGCATTAAAAATTAAAAGTAAAATTTAAAAAAAAACCAGAAAGACAAAGACTCATTATGTTATATGATGACAGATAGATGAAATTTTGGAAAGAAATAAGACAAAAAGAAAAAAGATCCATGTGTATATTGACAGTTGAAAAATGATAAAGATAGAAAAAAAACAGACAAAAGAAAAAATAGACTAGCCATATTAAAAAATCATTGTTTTGAGCTACATTAAAATATATTTTATGTGAAGATATACAAATAATATTTTTATTAAATATTATAGTAACAAATTATTTTAATAAAAGCATTTAATTTTAAAATATTTTATATAATTACTTTAATAAGACATTTCTAAAATATTTTGGATATATACATGCTCACACATATATGCCTGCATCCACTATGATCCAATATAAAAATTATAACATTTAATAAGTGATAATTATATGTGTTTTTGACATTATATGTTCTCTATATGTTTCTATTATTTTGTAATTAAATGTTTTATTTATTTGAGGGAACATGAAACAAGCCAAAAAGTACAGGAAATAAAGTATTGCAGCCTTCCACCAAGGTCTTTCCATCTCAAAGTGCCAAGACTAGACCCAATATGTATTTTTATTTAATTTTCAACACACTACCAATTTACAGCACACTACCAATCATTTATCTTTGCACTGAAAATACTTAAATGAATTTCTGTAGAGTCAATAAAAGTGTTGGGGTTTCCTTCTCTATCAGTTTGTATTTAAGAAGAAATTCAGATGAGTTTTTGTTTTTAATTTCTCAACTGTGAGTCAACAGAATCATATTTTCTTGCTATAATAATAGAATTTTTACTCTAGAAATCATCTGAAGGAGAGGAGCAATTGTCTAAAACATGAAAATCCCCCACTGCGATTTGTATGATTACAGCCAAGTAAGGTGATTCGGTGATAAACTACCACCTTTATAACTCCAGGTAATGGAAGACAAGCAGATTCTGACCATCTGTAGCTCATTTTATTTTCCATTGAGATGAAGTGTCATTTCTAAGCATCTCTTATGCTGTAATTCCCACTCTGAAATGAAATAAACCGTACTGCAGTTACGAAGCAAATGGACACACGTGGGTGATTCTGAGAGAACTTGGCCCCCTTTCCCCTCCTGTGTCCCTGCCTTTCCCGAGCCTGCTGTACCCTGCCTCCTTTGATCCGTTCCAGCCTCTCCTCCCACACACAGGGCACTTTGGCAGCTAGAGATCTCATAAGAACGCCCGCCAGCCCTGGCTGGTTACACAGCAGATGTTTGGGAAGTCACATATTTGAAATTTATATTCTCTGTAGAATAGAGGACAGGGTTTTGAAAATAATTTTGTCCACATTACACTTTCTTCTCTTCTGATAGTTAAGCATTTGAAAGGCAATTCTTGGGAGAGAAAGCGTGATATCTGGGCATTTTCTGCTGTTATCATGAGGCATTTATTTGATGTTCAGAAGCAGTAGGGAAGTCTAAAGTGGAACAAGCAATGGTAACTTACGTACAACCAGAATAAGATGTCAAAGTACACCATAAATTTCACGCAGTTTAAAATACAATTTAACAGTCATATTGTAAGATGCTTAGTCTCATGTTAGGAGATAATGCTTTTCTTAGCACGTGGCCGTTGTGCCTTTCTAAGTCAACATAGTAAGGAGTCCTTCATATGTAATTGGATACATCGTATACAAAACAATAAATCTAACACATAATTCTTTAAGAGAAATAAACCACATTAATCAAACAGCCCTGAGTGCTTCTTAAGAATTAAAATGCTGCTTCAAAAGACATATAATTTGGTTGTTAATAAATGTTTTTCATAAGGGAGTGCTATTTGAGGAATTACTTCTGCCCAGCAGACCTACAATCTTCAGGTTTCCAAGTCAAATAACAACAAGAATAGACCATCTACATTTTGTTAAGCATTTCACACTATCCTAAAAGTGGAAGTCATTTTATTCCATGAAGCATATTTCAATGTTACCATAAAAATAAAAGGAATGTGTCCAAATATATAAGAACAAGTTAATGAACAATATAAACATCATTTATGTTTGGACTGCTTATATTGAAAGTTAAACTATAGTACAATAAATTGTCACCGGAATTAACTTATATCATTTTCAAAAATAATTGAGCTCGTTCGGAGGAATGTTGAAATTTTCTCAATAACTACACTACTGACTAGATGTCACTTATTTCGAGGATGTATCCGTGGTGACTTTTATTTCTTACTCTTCCTTTTTTTGTCAGTCCCCCTTCATTAATCATTGTAACATTGTAACTTTGTAACACTTTCTGCTTCCTTTACTTCTATCAGCCACCCTGTAACTATAAGGTTAGAGCACGGGGGCAGGTTTGACATTTCAAACACTCCAGACAGATATATTATCTACATTATAGAAAAGAGATTTGATATAGTGCAGAGACGATGATTATTCTCTATGAGTTGAAATTATAAAACCAAGATGATTTAACAAGTTTCTTTTGGGAAGTTACTAGAACCCTGTTGTCCCTATGAAAACAACAACAACAAAAAAAAAAAAAATTAAAGAACAAAAACATAAAGGAAGTGAATCTTGTGATCCAAAAAGTTAAGAAAGTCTTCACAGGATAGAAAATTAAAAAAAAAAAGAAAGAAGCAAATAAAATTAAAACATAGGTGTCACCCAAAAGAGCTCTTGTTGTGCAAGGCCTGATATTTCATCAATATTCATCAACTAAAGAAATATTGATAGTTTTGTAGTACAACGACTGGATTAACATGCTAAAGAATCAATATAGATTGAATGAGTAAGTAAATATGGGGAGGAGGAACGAGTCTCCCCTATAGAAGATTTCCAGTTAATAAGTGATAAGACATGAGGACAGTTAGAAAGCACAATTGAAATAGCACAGCTTTGTTTCTTGCAGAGAAAAATCACCAATGAATTCTAAAACTGGTGGATTAAAGTTTTGGTAGAGATACGATATTTATCAATTCTCAAGCCGTCTTCCTTAGGACACGTAGGTCACTATGAACGTTTTGAGACACATGTGTTATGGTCCATTCTTTCACTTCCAAGAAAAATCGTTGACAGCAATCTGTCTGATTCACCTATGCAAGCTTCAACTTGCTTGGCGTATAGGGATTGCTGGGAGGGCTTCATTTCCTTCTGAAGGCAGATTTTATGCTCCTTGATTCTTGTGTATCTCAAAACTTTGGTAAGGACTCACATATTTATTTATTGCAAAAAAGTATGAATTGTACTTTTTTGTGGAGAAACTGAACCGAAACCACCTCATTGAAGTAATGAAGGTCAACAGTAATACTAAGACAAAGCAACCTTGTGTTTCTTCTGATACAAAAGGAGTGTTAAAAACAACGTCTCATTCATGAGAACATAGCTGAAAAACCAAAATTGAAGAATGTGCTATAAAATAATTAAGCAAATCTCTAGAAAAGTGTTAAGGTCATAAAGAGAGAATAAATGACTGAGGAACTGTCACAGATTGAGAATAACCAAGGAGAAGTGACAACTGAATACTCTATCCATGGGAGACTGGCTGCAAGGTCCCCTTAGACATCACAATTTGCAGATGCTCAAGTCCTTACATAACATGGCATGGTATTTGCATATAGCAAGCACATATCCTCTGTTATACTTTATTTATTTATGTGTATATGTATTTTTTTTGTGTGTGTGTGTATA